>JACXGI010007635.1:0-19553 GCA_016801175.1 Esox masquinongy
TATATATATATATATATATATATAATCACACTTTATATATATATATATATATATATATATATATATATATAAAATCACTCCTACAAGCAACGGCGTGTGTACAGACAAACACATTGACGTAAGCGTAGATGGATTACGCGTTGGCAGCTGTCTAGCTGTCTCATTATAGTTGTCAATGTCAACAATCCATGAGCCTCAGAGAATGGACGGCTAAAAACTCCTTTTATGGGAATAATACCATTACCAATAAATACCATGGTTAGGTAAAATGTTGTTTACTTACAAATCAACTGGATAACTGGAAAAATAAAAGTATGGGAGATCTGAATCAATATTCCAAATATATCTCCCCCTTTCCCCTCTCTGTTGAGCTGTCTGTCTCGACTGATATCAGTTTGTCAGCCTTTCGGTCTCGCTTCGAACACCATGCTCCCCTCGCTTCTTCTCTAGCTTGCTTAATATAACAAAGGCGGGGAGAGAGAGAAAATCATCCCTGTGAGTTGTTAAGGGGAAAAAGTCAAGCCAATCGGTGCACCCGTTTCATTCCAGACATGGGGCTCTCGGCCAACTATGACGCTGCTTTCTGAAAGCCAGCCGCCTAAGGCTGTCTGTCTTCAAATCCAGGATAGCCCTACGCAAACACGCCTGATGGCCAAATTGATTACGTATGTCGCTTTGCTGAGACGAGTCGAATGGATTCGCTTCAGTCAGTTCAGTCAGTTGTTCGGCTGAGCCACTCTATCGATATTGTAGAAAGGATTACATTAATATTTGGGGTCAAGATTGTAGGAACGTATACGCTCCAGACAAACAGACCGTCGACCAATTATATTCAGGTTGTCATGCTGCGTCATTCAGTTGCTATCCAATGGTCATGAACTCCCTTTTGGAGCAAAGGTAGTCACTAAATGGTAGGATACTTTTTCTTTGAAAGCACGTAATGTCACTATAACTAAACGATAATAAAACCATACGATATCTCAGAAATATCTGAGATACGTTACATAAGAAGTTACGTATCTCAGATATTTCTAATGTTGAGCTTATGTTCACCAAGTGGTAATGATGTATTTTGGAGCTAGGGCCGGCCCAATGACTCACTGCACTCCAGAATTATCCACAACGCACCGCGCTGCCCATCGACAGTAGTGATGGGCACATAGATAATAGAACAGTAGATGGGCTGATGTCATAGATCCCCTATAAATCAGAATGGAGCAATTTGACAGCCATCTTACCTGGGACCTGTTCTAAACAATCTACAATACAAACACATGGTAGAAGTGGCATTTCAGGTCTTATAAGAGTTACATTTCCTTAATAATATATAAATAGCCACAGTCATGCATAGCATAATTCATGAAATTACTGTATTTTTCAGAATACTAACAAACAAATCCATTTGAAATAGTTTTCAATAATTTATTAATTTGAGTACAAAATGGCTATGGTCTAATGTAGGAAGATATAGGATAGTACTTTAAATACAGTGCAAATGTATATTTCTTTATTTCCAAAGATAACAATTAACTGTGGTTTTAAATTATAATACATGTATGTATTGTATATACATATAAATATTATAATTTCATTTCATTGTAGAAATCACTTTTAATACGCCAAAACGGAGCTAGCTAGCTCACTGAATTTGGTATGCTAACAGCAGGATTGTAATGGGAGGACAGAAATAGGAGTAACAAGGTTACTTTTTTGTGGACAAAGGCTACCCAACATCGCCATCTGCTGATTATATACAGTAATTATATTTCTTCGATGAAAACGCGTTATTTCACATATGTTGTGTGCAACATTAATTCATACTTTGCTGTAGCAAGCTAGCTGAGACCGTTATAATAAAATAACCAAACAGAATTCTGATACTTTAAAGTTACGTAGCTCAACAGCTAAGGTTAGGCTGGATTAGCTTTCTTGTTCATTGATTAAAACATGGTATGTACAGTTAAATATGTTATCATACATTTCTACACTACTGCTGAAGCGTGAACACTGTTTCCCACCTCCTTTGTATCGTTCATCCTTTTTCTGGACCAAATTACAGCTACACAAAATACCACCATGACTAGTATTAAGTGGCTTGACTTTTCCAAACTGGTACCATGTAAGATGGCGGAGCTATTGAGACGTCAGATAGAACTATATGTCCCATCTATGCTTTATATCTATGCATGGGCATTCTGAGTCTTTTTGGTTAGCTGTCTTTTCTTGCTCCGTTCACCTGAAGGAGCCGGCTCATTTGGCTCCCAAAAAGCTATTTGATGATAATGGTTAAAAATAACCTCCAAACAATGAAAAGTGCAAATCTACGATATAAAGGCAAACAATTACACTAGAATGATATTAGAGCGTGAAATGCACATTCTACATCTATCCAGTCCTAATTATTAGATTGCCTTCTGATTTTTTTTTGATCGTTTGAATACATTTTCACCTTTTCTGCATAATCGGATATAAAAAATAAATAAGGAAATTAAGGAGCAAAATGAATGTCTTCTTCCACCAATGCAATTCAGTTCCCAACGTTCATTCAAAAGGAGCCGTTCATTCGCAAAACAACCAATCAATAACTGACAGAAGTTTCCAATCTCTGGCCATTCCCAAACTCGTTTTTGTTGGAAAGCCATGGTAGCACGACGCTAGTTAAAACTTGACAAACAATGACATAACAATTCATGAACGTTACTCAGTTTTCCTAAGCAATATTAATAAATGTGCCCCCAGGACAGGTCTAATAGGACACCTGAACAATAGTAAATTCCGCACATTTGAAATGCTGAATTTCCATTTACGGTAGTGTTTCTGCTGCCTAGAAGTGGAACAAGGCTATACTCGGTTGAATTTCAATCGCCTGTCCATTAAATCTTTCAGTGTTGTACTAATTCCACGATTCTCTTGTCTTTTCACTTGACGAAAAAGTCATTTATCATCACCTATATTGATCGTTATTGAATCAATGTAATTCATGTATGAAACAAAAATTAAGGTTATTGTGCCATGAAATTAAATAGCTTTGGCAGTGTAAAGTTCATCTTCAGTCTCGCTAGCATGGGCTCAATTCTTATGACTATTCCAAGTAGTAAGATCAGGCCAGCTGACAGTCTTGCCTGGGCCCGGGACGAGATAATCTTAGATGGGCCCTTTAATGTCAACCCAATGTCAGTTCTGGGCCCCCCCCTACCCTGGGCCCGGGACAACAGACCCGTTTGCCCCCCCCCCATCAGCGGGCCTGAGTAAGATACTAATATATTACTGGCTTGTAAGTTATTAAAATGGCCAGTGGCAAAAGCTATACAGTTCATAGCTATTTGTGGTGGAAGTAAACTTCATAAGAAATTAAGTCAGTTTAACACAATGCTTAATGGTGCCTAGCTAAATATTCAAACTTGGCATGATGTTAATGCGCGAAAAAAATATCTAATGTTGAGACGAAATTTTATGACGAAGTCATATATCCCAATTGGTTCCAATACTGGCGTATTATACTAAAGAGTACGTACGTCATCATCCCTCTCGAAGTACATAGGCTACTTGCAGTACGTAGTATGTAGTATGCGATTTGAGATTTAGCCAGAAATTCAAAAGAAAAGTTGAGAGGTCAAGAATGCCCAAACCAAAATCTAAAGGCAGTGGAGCACCGGACTCCAAACATAAAAAAAATTCAGTAGTTGTGATGTGGAAGTACTGCTACAGGAAGTGAACAGCAAACGAGCTGTCATATTCAGTAGCGTCAGTAGTGGATATACAATAACAACCAAAAAAGATGTGTGGGATGCTATTACTCGTACAGTGAACGCTGTATCCGGAGAAGGGCTCGCAACTGAAGAAGCAAAAAAATATTTGGCAAAAAAAATGATTGCCAAACACAGAAGGATAATGTAAATTATTATAAAAAAATATTATAAATGATTAAATATTATTGTAATTTCAATCTTATATATAATAAAACAGTAGAATTGAAGAAAACACAATAACTAATTATTTGGCACAAACATGTCAGCACTGCGAAAGTGTGCTCTTGAGTGTGCATAGATTCTGCTCTTACCTAAGAACGAATCCCAAATAAGAAAACATTGGTGTATGTCAGAATCTTTGTGGAAACTGCGTAAGTGGGTTTTAAAGAGGAATTTCTTCTTAAGAATGGTTGGTGAATGAAGCCCAATGTCCTGAAGTGGCCCAGACGTCAATCTAACAGAATATATAGAAAGACATGAAAATTGCTGTTCACCAAATTACCCCATCTAATTTGACGGAGCTTGAGCAATATTCCAAAGAAGTATGGTCAAAAATTTCTGTGTCCAGATGTGAAAAGCTGGTAGAGACTTATTTAAATAGAATCATGGCTGTAACTGCTGCCAAATGTGCCTCTATCAAATAAAGCAGATGAAATCTTATGTAATTAATTATTTTCTGTCTGTATTTGTAATTAACTTAGAACAATTTGTGGATTTTATTTTTTCACTTTGACATTGTAGACTTTTTTGGGTTGATCAGTGGATAAAACAGAAGTCCCACCCAGTTGATAACATTAAAAAGGCAAGTCTCTTCAATGGCAATATCAATGCTAAAAAACATTTCCCCCTAGGTAAGTCCTCTAATCATCTCTATGGTGTCAATGTTGTCTGTATGTTAATAGCTTTGCATTTTATGGTACGTTGCAGCTCCCTAGTGGACAGTTATTGCAGTGCCACCAGAAATAATACGTGAATTTATTGCAGAAAAAAGGGTTAGGGTCATTTGAAAATGTATGGTTTTTTTACATTTTATTTAATCATATGCAGAGGTGAAGAAAAAGAGTGAAAACACTCAAAGCCTATGTTAACTTTGCTTCATATGCTGGTTTAGATAACAGCTGATTGTACAGTGAGTGGCTTTACGTGTTGGCTTTTTGTCTGTGAATTGGCTGAGGCTGTGTTCCCCTGATCAGTGACTTTTAATCAACCAATGGTTGCGTTCCATGTCAGTGCTATCTGTCAGGCAACAGATTGCTATAATGTGTTGCGTTCCACTGCTCAGACTATTGGGAGGGATAATGAAAGAATTCGAACTATTGGGGCGAAAGTCATTGGCACCATTGTTTTCAGAACTGTCTGCAACCTTCCAAAGCCAGGACAATGGCGATGAGCAACTGTCTATAATTTTTCATAATATTGTGAAAACACATTAGAAGTCAGCTTAAATCACTCCTCCATAAAGAATCTTTTATTGATCTTTAATATCTTTCAGTCTGTGCTTAGAGTCTGTCCTCTTCAATTCAGAGCACAGGTTTTGTTGGGATCCTAGTTAGGAGACTGACATGATCCTTGGAAAGTAATGATTATGTGATAATCCAACCATTTCTTATTTCCTACCGTTTTATTAGCCAAAATGAAAAAGGTTGTCTGTTGAATATGCATAGTTCTGTCTCCCTCTGGTGGAGAGTTGTGTCATGACGTCCTTGAAAATGACACCAGAACTAAACTTTTTCCAGGGGTTGGTGCTTAGAAAATGTGTGCTGGAAAGCTGCCAGTATGTCTAATTGCAACTAATGAAAACGTTGGATTGGTCTTGAGCACACAGTTCAAAAGACATCATGAAAATATAGAAGAGGGACAAATTAAATGAAAAACCTGAATAAATGAGTGGAAGAACATAACAAATGCAGATGCTTCCATGCAGGTGTAATACATGATACAATTAAACAGTTAACATCGTATAATGTTTTATTGCATGTACAAAACTGCTGAGTAGGCCCAGTTGACCTTGATGAATGGTTTGATTAGTATGAAAATGTTGTGAATCATATGCTATGGTCTTCGCAGTCACCATATCTCAACCCAGCTGAACACTTATGAGAGATTTTGGACAGACGTGGTGCATGGGCCAGCACCTTACTGAGACACTTGTTGGTTTTTCCTAATTTTTGTCACTCTTGGTCTCACCATGTATAGTACATAGATATACATAAACAATTAGACCTTCTGATTTCCTTAAGCCTAAAAATGTTAACAGGTAACTTTTTAAAACTTTTTTTCATGCCTTTCCATGCTTTTCCATGTATTCTCCAGATCCAGTTTGTTTGGTACTGTCTGGTCTCATACCTAATTAAAAACAAGTAGGTTTTGTTTGTTAAATAGTGTGTTGTTGTTTAGCTGCCGCAACTCGTAATAATAGTAATAATAATTTATTAAACTTCTATAGCAATTTTCATTATAGAAAATAACCAAAAAACCACTACGATAGAGTAGGTCTTGACTAGAACTTTCTGACAGAGCTGAAGGTTTTCAGCAGATAGAATGACCATCAAGAGGAACATGAGCAGCGTGAGGATGAATGTGTTCAAGAAGGGAAACAAGCAGGTCGTCCAGAGGCAGGCAAGCAGCACAGCTCACCCAGCTCTTGGACTCACCAGCACTTTGCCTGCTCTGCATCTATCCGCAACTTCCCCAAAGCTGCCATCCCGCTCCTCGCTTTCCACTCACACCCCGTCCTCCTCGATGTTTCTGAAGGATTCCAAGTTGCAGAAATTGTTCAATACTCCCAAAACTATAAAGAAAGTCTCCTGAGTAGGTCTGGATGTCCTTCATTTCAGTTCTTTGTAGATCTCCAGATAATAGGTGAAATCTCAGTGCAGATTTTCAACACAAATATTCAAAAGAAAACAATCAGCTAGCTCCAATGAGTTGATTGCAGAAAAGTACTATTTGTTCAATTCTTACTATTCTTATTATTATTGATAAGGGGTATGTTTGCCATTTTGGGAACAGGTTCTTTTCATTTGTAGGTAATGTTTTGCGCAGTGGCGCCCACAGCTGTAATCCTGTATACACCGTGTGTACATTTTTTTAAATGGTTTTGTCTTGAAAATAAAATTGTGACAACAGCAGATACTGTCTTTGGATTCTTTTTTTTTTGGTATAATGTGCTTTAGATGCATTTTTGACTGCATCCACTAAATAACTTACCCTTAGCCAACGAACACTCAAGCCGTTTGACATCTGAAGGCTCAGTGATGTCGCTACCATTAGGCAAGGTAGGCAGCCGCCTATGGCCCCAGAAGGCCTATGGCCCCCCCGGCTCTGTGAAAATTAAAACTGAAATAAAATAGAAAATGTAATGTTTATTTTTTGTCTTAAGATCTGATCTTGTTACTCAAAATGATAGTCAAATGAAATCATGTCTTCTAATTCATTGTTTATGTTTGAATTACCCCCTCATACTCAAATGGTCTGGCCCATATTGTTGATCAGTGCCACAATCTGAAAGATGTTTGGGTTGTTTATTCAGTCAGCCTGAGCCTGCTACACTATGAAAGAGATGGACAGAAAAGTTTTTAAAATATAAAACACTGGTATGTGAACGGGGCAGAAAAAAGAAGGAAGGAGGAAAATAATGTGTGTCCATATTAGTAGTAGCTTAGCGGCTGCGGCTACTACTTGTGTCATAAACGTGAATATTAATATGACGGTTTGACAGTCACATAAGAAAGTGCAATCCCTGTCCTGACCACCATGAACGGCCACCAGACAAAGGTTAAGAAGACATTGATTCAATTCCATCATGTTGTTTTTCTAACATCTTGCAATTTGATTACATTGACGCCAATGTTTATCAAGATGGCGATAGCGATTTACTCTCCCCTGGCTCCTCAAGAAAGCTGTGACAGTTTAGTGACACAGAATATAATGTCTGATCCAGGTACATGGGCCCTACCAGCTGACAGATAAGGTAAGGTGCAGCATAGTGAGAAAAGGAAGGTATATGAATGCACTTGATTGATCATGATTAAGAAACTGTATACTTGAACAAAGTGGCTAAGTGCTTTGCTTCGCTGTAGTCATAGCTTCCAAGGCAGTAAGTACCCTTCAGGTAATTATTTTAAATTGATTTACTCTACTAAAAGGGGCAGCAATGCAAGTGTCTTTGGAAGTGGCAGTTCCATGCAACAATACAGAAAGAAGGTATGTTCAAAACATTGCCGGTATAGCTTTGATAAGGACAATAAGGTAAATAATAGATGTTGGGGCCTCAACAAGTCTCTGCCTACAGCCCCCATATCACTAAAACTGCCACTGCTGGTCAGTGGCTATAGGTCATTGCATGATCAACATTTTTTGCGCTTAATTGTTACTGACATTGCAGGTTTCTCTAGGCTATAAAAAAACAATAAGAACATGAATCAATCTCTCTCTCTTGCTCGCTCGCTGAGTAGAGTGCGTGTGTGCCCGTGTGGGAACCTAGATGTTAAAGGTAGCCTACAAATGGGGGAGCGGTTCTTGCGCGTACTATTAAATAAAATCTTGCCGGCGCCACTGGTTGGGCAAATGTTCTTTTTCAACTTGTGCCTGTAGTCTTAACAGGTTTTGCCCTATAATTCATGAGCGCTGACAGCGGGTCAAATTGCTCTGTTTTGTTGTTTGGACTGTAGCCTACATTCTACATACGCGTGCACAATTATTAGGCAAGTGAGTATAATGATCGTATCATTATTTCTATGCATATTTTCTAACTCCAAACCATATAAACTTGAATGCTCATTGGATTTAATCATTTTCAGGTGATATGTATTTGTGTAATGAGGGAGGGTTTGGTGAAAGAGAATTACACCTTATATCAACGTGTGCATTATTATTAGGCAGCTTCATGACTTCGGGTAAAATGGGACAAAAAAGAGATTTAACAGACACTGAAAAGTCAAAAACTGTAAAATGCCTTTCAGACGGATGCAACACTCTTGAAATAGCTAAACTATTGAGGTGTGACCACCAGACAATCAAACGTTTGGTTGCGAATAGTCAACTGGGGTGCAAAAAATGCATGGAGAAGAAAAGATGCAAATTAACTGCAAAAGAATTAAACGTGAAGCTATCAGGAACCTGTTATCCTCCAGCGCCACCATATTCCAGAACTGCAACCTACCTGGAGTGTCCAGAAGTACAAGGTGTCAAGTGCTCAGAGACATGGCCAAGGTCAAGAAGGCTGAAAGAAGACCACCACTGAATAAGATTCACAAATTCAAGCACATGGATTGGGCAAAGAAATACTTGAAGAAAGATTTTTCAAAGGTTTTATGGACAGAAGAAATTAGAGTGACTCTTGATGGACAAGATTGGGCCCGTGGCTGGATCACTAATGAACACGGCACCACTTCGAGTCAGGCACCAGCAAGGTGGAGGATGGATACTGGTATGAGCTGCTATCATTAAGGATGAGGTAGTTGGACCTTTTTGGGTTGAAGATGGACTGAAACTGAACTCCCATACCTACTGCCAGTTTCTGGAAGATACTTTCTTCAAGCAGTGGTACAGGAAGAATTCCTCAGCATTCAAGAAGGCCATGTTCTTTATGCAGGACAATTCTCCATCACATGTATTCAAGTACTCCACGGTTGGCTAGCAAGCAACGGCCTCAAAGATGCCCGAATAATGACCTGGCCCCCTTCCTCACCTGACTTAAATCCTATTTAAATTTCTGGGCCCTTCTCTAACGTGAGATTTACATTTAGGGAAGACAATACACCTCTTTGAACAGCATTTGGGAGGCTGTGGTTGCTGCTTCAGCAAAAGTTGATCGTGAACAGATCACAAAATTGACATTTGGATTGACATAAAGCATTGTGATTGTTCAACAATAAAATAAATCTTGAGAAATACGATTTGCCTAATAATTGTGCACGCAGTGTATCCGTTCCTTGGTGGATTGTGCTGGATGGGGTTATGTGCTCAAAGGCATGTTCATTACTATACATTTGACATTGTGGTCTGCCTACTGAGAAGGCTGTGATAGTGTGTCTGCCACTACCAATGTTTTACCGCCGAATCGCATCAGTCTCAGTAAGTCTCAGACATTTTTTTGGTACCATTTCTAAATCTTCATTATTTAACATAGAGACAACTGGTTTGTGGTCTGTTAATAGTCTGAAACTGTACATACCGACAAGGTATTTTCTGGAAATGTTTGCATGCCCAAACTCACTCTATGCTCATATCTTGTTTCAGTAAGCCACAGATTTCGATCTCTCTCTGCTGATTTGTAGCAGTACTTCATCTAGTCCATTACTGTGTTCATCGGCTGACACTTTGGTCTCTTTCGGGTCGTAGCAGGCCAGGAGAGGTAATTAAGGATTATTTTCCATTTTGGAAAACCTTTGATTGTGGAGGGCTTGGCAAATGTGTCTTCTGTAGCTAGCAACATGAATCATTCTTTTCATATTCTTATTGAGATTCTTTAGGTCAACCCATAAACATACACTACCGTTCAAAAGTTTGGTGTCACTTAGAAATGTCCTTGTTTTCCATGAAAACTTCAAAGAATCCTCCATTTGCAGCAATTACAGCCTTGCAGACCTTTGGCATTCTAGCTGTCCATTTGTTGAGCTAATCTGAAGAGATTTCACCCCATGCTTCCTGTAGCACCTCCCACAAGTTGGATTGGCTTGATGGGCACTTCTTATGTACCATACAGTCAACTTTCTCCCACAACAGCTCAGTAGGGTTGATATCTGGTGACTGTGCTGGCCACTCCATTATAGTCAGAATCCCTGCTGACTGATTCTTCCTTAAACAGGTCTTGCAGAGTTTGGAGCTGTGCTTTGGGTCATTGTCCTGTTGTTGGAGGAAATTGGCTTCAATCAAGTGCTGTCCACAGGGTATGGCATGGCATTGCAAAATGGAGGGATAGCCTTCCTTCTTCAAGATCCCCTTTACCCTGTACAAATCTCTCACTTCACCGCTATCAAAGCAGCCCCAGATCATCACATTACCTCCACCATGCTTGACAGATGGCGTTAAGCAGTCTTCCTGCATCTTTTGATTTGGTCTGCGTCTCACGAATGTTCATTTTTTTTTATCTTTGAGACTGGTGTTTTGCAGGTACTATTTAATGAAGCTGCCAGTTGAGGACCTGTTTCTCAAACTAGACACTAATATATATTTGTCCTATTGCTGAGTTGTGCACCAGGGCCTCCCACTCCTCTTTCTATTCTGGTTTGAACCAGTTTGAGCTGTTCAGTGAAGGGAGTATTAAACAGTGTTGTACAAGATCTTCAGTTTCTTGGCAGTTTCTCGCATGGAATAGCCTTCATATCTCAAAAAAAGAATAGACTGACAATTTCCAGAAGTAAGTTATTTGTTTCTGGCCATTTTGAACCTGTAACCGAATCCACAATTGCTGATGCTCCAGAGACTGAACTAGTCTAAAGAAGGCCAGTTTTATTTTATCTTTAATCAACACAACAGTTTTCAGCTGTGCTAACATAATTGCAAAAAGGTTTTCTAATGATCAATTAGCCTTTTAAAATGATAAACTTGGATTAGCAAATACAATGTGCCATTGGAACACTGGACTGATGGTTGCTGATAATGGGCTGCATATGGTTTCACTCCCTCTTAGGTATCTTAAAACTGCTTCAGTCATCAGTGTCCCATGTTCCCCAAAAACTGTGCTCACCTCTTCAATCGTATGAAATAGTCCCATCTCAGGTGTTGCTGCTATACTAAGTGCATTTTACTGGTGTGCTCCCTATTTTTAATTCAACAGTCAAATGCTCTGCAGTACCTTTATCAATGGTGCCTAGATAGAATGAGTCCTCTCTCTCATCTTGATTTGTAATCTCCGTTGTCGTGGTTCCCTTTTACTGGTTGTTTGTCATTCCTCCATGCTGAACTCCATGCTGGCTCGTCGCCTCCTGCTGGGTGATCTGATGCATGGTGTCCTCTGTTGGCCACACTGTACCTCTGTTTGCACTTCTGTCTACAAGGTAAAGTCAGTCATCCGTTGTTGTTTCCTTGAAAGCTCCTTGTCCCAAATTCCCACGACGAGACGTTCCCTGATGTGTTCATATCTATGTTACTCAACGTCACAGTTCTTTGTGTGTGCTCTTAGCAGCACTTTCGTATTCTCCCCAAGTTTCTGTACTTTCTGGTAGGAGCATGCTCTATTGTGGAATCATCTTGGACATAAATTACTCTTCAAACTTTCCTAGCACTATGTCGTAGTATTCTTCTTGACCACCGAATGTGAATCTCTTAAATATATTTTCGGCCTCTGGCCCCATTAAGTGTATATGGGTGCTGACTTGAACTTCACACTCCTCCTCTCTTAGCTTAATAGCTATTCTGATAACTGAACAAGAGCTAGTACTTAAGGTATTACCTTTGGGTCCAAACTGCGGCAAAATACCAATGACAATGCAGACCATGGGGGATAGACATCCGTTACTAGCACCAGTCAAAAACTCTTGACTAAGTCTGTGTTGTGGTGCGTGAGCTACCTGACTACTTAAGTATCTAATGTATTCACACTTCATCATTTTGTATTTGGCATGGCGTCAATACTACTGAAATGACAGACTTGTAAAGATATATAAACATTTCAACCCCAAAGTTCTGAGATGCTATCAATCTAGCAACTGTAAGGGTATATGTTTTGGTCATGACAATTTTTGAGAGGCCTCTGAAACCTAATCTTTAAGGCGTTTTCTCATTCATGTCACAGTTCCAACCTGTTCACTTCTATCTTTGCTGTGTCCTCGAATGTGAGGTTACAACCCATCAGACATACGTGGTGGAGGCACATTCTATAATACATTTTTGTTATGTAATTGTATTTGAGGTCAAGTTAAAACTTGACAAGTGAAATAGTGTTATTCCATGTCTATCTTTTGCAATGACAAAATAGGTTCCTTGTTGTTTCCTTTGTTGTTGGCATATTGCTGAATATGTCAACACTATAAATAAGGTACTGTAGCTGCCCACTCATTGACCAGGCCATGTAAAACACAGGGCCATACAAAATTAACCTGCCCATCTTGTGTGGCATGGACCCTGTGCCACGCCTACATGCTTAATAACATCAACTCATTGCTTTACCATGAGCTGTCCACGCGCTCTCTCGGTGCTCTGATTGCGAAGGAGAAACACATATAAGAGATTTTGACCAATGACAGAGCTGTACATGCTGCAGTTCACACCGTGCATTCGCAGACCGCATGCATCCCGTGACGGGATAACGAGTCGGAATGCGAGACGGGGTTGGGGCTTGGAATCCATATAAAACCATTGCATAGACGTGCTTTTTACAGTATGCTCCGATTTGTAGAGTTGATGACAATAAATAGGTAATATTAAAAGTATAACAACATTGTATTGTAATCATACTGTTGGACATAGGCTAGGTCGTATATTTCTTTTCCATACTTATTGTTTCGGACACTGAACTATTATTAAAATGGTCATCGGTACAAAGAATGTGAAAACCTTTGAGGTCGTTTTCCATGATCCTTCAAAGGCTTTTTACTCCAGTGGCGATAAGATTTCGGGGAACATTGTGGTTGAAGTGTCTGAGGTGACTAAGGTGTCCGCAATAAGAGTGTTTGGAATTGGATGCGCAAAGGTCGAGTATGCGAAAGGAAAGCAGCGTTGTCGTGAAGACATTGAATATCTGAAATACGAAGACACCGTTGATTTGGACCGCCAGACCAGAGGTAATGTTACAGAATATAATATAAATCATGTTTCGGCGAGTAAATAGCCACTCATTGCAACCGTCGCCATTCAGCTATACGCACTACCAGTTGTTGCAAACGTTAAAAATGCATCACACTGCGCAAAGATGTAACTTTATGTAGACTTTTTTAAGCAGTCAGAGCTTTTTTTACTGTAGATTTTTTTAAGCAGTCAGAGCTATTATTATATTTATTAATTATTTTCATTTGTTAATGAGGTGAGTATGTCTGTACAGTGGTGTTTTATTTAAACATCCCATAAGCACTATCAAAAATACATGATTATTGCTTTGGCTGCACTGGATCTTTAAACACTTAACTTTATAGCAATTTGACTGATGCTGTTAACAAAATGACTTATTGATTGGATACATACAGGGTGTAGGATGATACAGTGACTATATTGACCAAACACTAGAAATCAGTGCCACCATTGCATGTCACAATGTTTTCACAATAACAAAAATATTCATAAATAAAGGTTGTTTAATTTTTCAGTTATCCTATACGATGTGCATTAACAAACCCATAAAAAATGCATCTCTTTTCTGTTCCGTTTCATTACGGACCTCTTTTGGTCTCTTCAAAGTGCCATGTCTTTCTCTTCTGCTGTTGCTATACCTTGTTTCATTTTCTGAAAAAAATAGAAATCAGTTTAAGTATTGCATTTGACAATGGAAAAGTAGGCCTCTTAAGAAATTAAGTTCAGGTTGTTTAACCATAAACCTTTAAAGGCAAGCCAGCAGTGTAATGTCTTTTTCTCAGATCCTGATGGCTCTGTCACTCTCAAACCTGGGACAAAATATGAGTACATGTTTGGTTTTGAGCTGCCACAGTCTGGGTAAGCCTAAATTACTGTTAAATCTGAGTTGTCGATTTTGTTACTGATAAACCGGAATAATGACAGTGTGCCGTGAATAAGATACCTGCTGTTTTTCTCACAGGCAACTGGTGTCATCCTACCAGGGGAAGTTTGGCAGTGTCCAGTATTATGTCAGGGCTGTGATGGAGAGGCCTTCCCACCCTACCTTGGAGTGCAAGAAACCCTTTGAAGTGGAGGAGCCGTTGGACATAAACACCCCTGACATCCTGGTACTTACAGTAATCGCTCATGCACGTCATCACAATTATTACCGCAATGAATATGGGCCACTTGGTAGTCAGTACAATATTCACATTGAAGTTGCAACTTGATAATGATTGCGTTATACACCTTTTTCTCCTGATTGAGCAATGGTATGGTCATGTGTGGCATAGTAATGTCAATGAAAAGGTATAACGTAACTTGCAATAAATTAGTACTTTTAAGGGCTAATTGGATGGGGTTAGGCTTCATGGTTGCCATGCAATCAAAGTGCTTCACGATTTATGCTTAATTCCTTTTTATGTTCCTCATTGTTTATCTCCACTCAGGCTCCAGCTACAGGTGTAAAGGACAAGAAGCTCACCTGCATGTTCATCCCAGATGGACGTGTGTCCATCTGTGCCAAGATTGAACGCAAGGGCTACTGCGAGGGCGAGGAAATCTGCATAAGTGCCAAGTTTGAAAACACCTGCTCACGCATTGTGGTGCCCAAGGCGGCCATCGTGGCCAAACACACCTACCAAGCCAATGGCAGGACCAAGGTTCTGAGACAGAAGCTCTCGACCGCACGAGGCAACCATATCATCTCGGGAATGTCTGACATGTGGCAGGGCAAGACAATCCGAGTGCCCAAGCTCAAGCCCTCACTCCTAGGGTGTGACATCATTCGCTTGGACTATGTCCTCATGGTGAGCCATAAACTTGAGACAGTGGTTAAAGTAGTGATCATGGAAAACACAAGATACATTTACGTACTGTGATTATATTTTGATGATATAACGTACCATATTGTTTGAAAGAAAATGCCTGTTCCATCTCATCTGAATTAGGCTCTGTTGGGCTGATGTCTGGGTACTCTACTGGCTGCCAAGTAAAGTGAAGAAGGATTTGTTGCACCAGGCAATATTTTGTCCACTCCTCAGCTGTTTACTGGCCTACTGGAACCTTCTTTTCTTTGTAGTAGATATAAGTGAAATCTGTGTTGTCGAATGCTTCAGTAGCCCATCTTCGACAAGGACCGACGAGTTGTGTGTATTTTTCTTGTGATTCCTCTGCGGCAGACATCACAGTATAGAAAAACAACTCAAATAGAATGAGAATCGCTATTAACATACTGTACTATGTTACAGTGTACATAGTGTCTGCATCAAGGTATTATGGTCATTGTATTGTTACATCCCTAGAAATCCTTTGCACCAGACACAATGCTGTAATCCTCACATAAAATGGGAAAGGACTTGTGACCTAGAAGTTACCATTTCCTAATATGTCTATTCTTCAGATCTATGTCCACATTCCCGGCAGTGACAAGGTGGTCTTAGATTTACCCCTGGTCATTGGAACTGTCCCGTTCAGTGACTTTGGCAGCCGAACCAACAGCATGAGCAGCCAGGCGGAGTCCCTCGACACACCCTCCAGTAGCTTTTCGTCCCTGCGTCTCCCATCACAACCCCCCAGCTACAGCAACATCTCCCGTGACTGCTTCATGGACTCCCCCCTCACACCGCTGCTGGACTGTGACGATGATGACGAAGGACTCTTTATGCGCACCCCAAAGTTCCAGTACCCTCCTCCCCCAGCATACACTGAGGTAGAGGGATGGGGAATTGGAGATGGACATTTTAAAGGTATAATCAGTTACTATAGCACTGACCTCCACCCTTGCAAAGGTGGTGTGATTATTTTTCTTTTAACGGTTCTTCTTTCTCTTAGGTTGACGAGGATCTGAATAGCAATGACTATGTTCTTCAAGTCTCCTAGAGCAATGGAAGTTACGATCTATCATTGTTGTAGTCAAAGCACTGGAAGTTTGCCTGCGTGAGACAAGGGAATGGACTGGTGATTGATTAAAGAGTAGCACAGCAGTGAACCAGAGGGAGTGTGGGACCCTAACCATGGAAACCTTTAAGGAACTGAAATGTGGCCTTGAAAGTCAATTTGAAGTAACACTTCAAGTTGAAGGTCTATAAACTGCATTGCAGTCTTTACCAGAAAGTGATCGTTATATGTCTGTCTATAACCGTCTCGTCAACCATCTAGTCATTCCGAGGTAGTTCTAGTGTGTTCTAGCATTGACAATTGCTATATTGTTCTCTCAGAGAATAAAACAATGTTAGAGTAAACTTCCATACATTGAGTGTGCACAACTATCTTTTTATGCCAGACAGATGTAATACACTGACAATGCAAAAGTGATAAAAAGCATTTTGATTATAAATGTATAAGTACTTTTGGATAATAAAACATTTGTGTATTTATAGTCTTCTAGATTTTACTAGGCAGTATAACAGTATTGTTAACTCAAAGGTTTATGGCTGAAGAAAGGGACGTCATGCTTATGACCAAGCTTGTTGACTGGGAATTACTAAATCCATGATTCTACATTGTTTTGAAGTTGTATGTAAAAATGTTAAAGTTTATATAATGAGACCCTATGGGTTGGTTTTCTATGCAAATAAAATATAAATAAAAATTCTTTTTTGCCCTCCGTTTTTCCTTGCTTATACAATGAAATTTAGACAGTTGGGCAGTTAAAAAAATGTTTTGTCTCTATTCGAGCACTCTGAAAATGAAATGATCTAGGGACAATGGGATTAAAGTGACAGAGCATTAATGTTCGGGTATTTAGAAATTACAGCATACGTTGTACAGTCGCTGCATTTTTGTGTGCCAGAAGTGGACAACTGGCTTTGTAGGCGTGGTTGTATCATTATTGCAGACCCAAGAAATCTGTTATTGTGTAGTCTTGTTGTAATCTTTCCTTTTTTTCGTAGCAAGGGCCTAAGAATTGTTGCTGCAAGTCAAGCTGGCCATTATCATGTAGATAAATCTGAATCAATCAGTCAGTCCTCCAAAACATTAGGTGTGCTTCAGACTAGTGTATGTTAAGAACAAGAAACTAAGCACAGATGGGTTAAGCAAACAACTGGTAGACCAAGAAAGACCACTGTAGTGGATGACCAATGAATATTTTCCATGGTGGACAAAAACTAGTAACAGTCCAAAAGATCTGGAATACTCTCTAGGGGTTATGGACAGATGTAGAAAACACAACAGTCCAACAGATCTGGAATATTCTCCAGGGGTTAGGGACAGATGTAGAAAACACAAGTCCAACAGATCTGGAATACCCTCCAGGGGTTAGGGATAGATGTAGAAAATACAAATAAGCCTCAAGAACAGAACAGGCAAGTTGTAGTTTTGCTAAAACAAAATACTTAAAAGAATGTGGAAGAGAGCTCTGGAACAAAGTATTATGGACAGGTGAGATGAAGATGCTCAAGCACTGGATGGGGGTTCATGTTGTGTGGCTATGTTTATTGACCTTTTGATAAGGCCTTTGATACAGTTGATCATTCCATCCTGTTGAAGAAACTGGCCTCGATTGGTCTTGCTAGGAACACTTGCTCATGGCTTGGGAACTATCTGAGTGATAGAACCCAGGCCATTGTAACTGATGGTGTAAGGTCAAATTTCCTGTTTGTTCAAAAGGGAGTTCCTCAAGGTTTGATTTTGGGACCTCTGTTGTTTACTCTCTATATAAATCAAATTTGTACCACTGTGAGAAATTGTAAATATCATTTCTATGCTGATGACACAATACTTTATGCTACTGGCAAATCCCAAGGTCAGGCTTTTGCTCATCTCCAGTCTGATTTTCTGTGTCTACAGAAATCCCTTTTAGATCTTAAATTGGTGTTAAATATAAGTAAAACCAAATATTTTCTTCAAAGTGCAGAAAGCAACATGTGGATGATTTTAAGATTAGTACTTTGGAAGGCTCTGTCATAGAACGTGTTTAATCTTATAAATACCTTAATCTGGGTAGATGAACATCTCTCCTTCAAAGCACATATTACAGATTTGGTAAGGAAACTGAGATTTAAAATTGGTTTCTTTTATAGAAACAACGCGTGTCTGTCCTTTCAGCATATACTTGAAGTTGTTGAAGCTACTTTTATGTCTGTGCTTGATTACGGTGGTCTATTGTATATGCATGCATCAGCTTCAGTGTTGAGGCCTTTGGATGCGGTCTATCATGCAGCTCTTCTTTTATAACGGGCGCCAAGTTTTGTGGGCATCACTGTATTCTGTATTCTTTGGTTGACTGGGACTCCTTAGCTTCCAGGAGGGCCAGACACTGGCTGATGTTTGTCTATAAGGCTTTAATGCACAACCTAATAAATTATCTCTCCTCTAAAATAACCTGGATTATTGGTGGTTATAAAACACGCTCCAAGGATTGGTTAGCTTTGGAGGTTCCCCAGGTGCATACAGAGTTGGGTAAAACTGCTTTTGTGTATCATGCCCCTCGTTCGTGGAATGAGTTCCAAAAAAACCCCTTAAACTTTATGTCTTGCTTTCTATTGGAAAATTTAGAGCTATTTTGAATGAACGTATTGTTGTTGAATGCAACTGTTTTGTGTAACTGTGTTTCTATGTCATTATGATTTTTGTGCACAGGGCTCAGCTGTAAAAGAGACCTTGGTCTCAGTCTGACACTCCGTATAAATAAAGGATAAAAAAAAAAAAAGATTCACCCATACCAAAGTGATGGAAAGAGGAAAGTGTGTGAGAAAAAAACGACCTGCCCATGATCCAAAATACACTACTTCCTCTGTGAAACATTGTGAAGAAAGTGTTATGACTAGGGCATTTATGGCTGCCATTGAAACTGGGGGTAACTCATTGCCATCACATGATCATGTATACTGGCTATGCTAATTTGTCTTGATGTGACTGCAGCAGCAGGATAAATTCTCAAGTGTCGGATCATGTTGTCTAATCAGATACAACCAAATGCCCCTAAACTCATTCAATAATGCTTCATCATGCATCTGGATAATGACCCCAAACACACTGCCAAAGCCCAAAGCAAAAAAATGGATGTCAATCTGAATTGTGTCTTTTGCATGCTGAAGACATAAAGGCCCATAAACAAGTAGGAACTGAAGTAAAGGGTCTGACAGA
>JACXGI010007635.1:19653-34653 GCA_016801175.1 Esox masquinongy
GTGAATTAAGGTCAGAGAATGGAGCGCTACTGTGGTGTGAATTAAGGTCAGAGAATGGAGCGCTACTGTGGTGTGAATTAAGGTCTGAACGAGATTGGTCAACCATCTGCTGGGTGGGTGTGGTGTACGCCCCTCCATTCAGATCGATAATACACCCTTGTTTTATTTTGATAAAATTGGCACAGCTGTTATGTTAGCATGTCAAATTTGATAATAAATTACAACACAACAGTCACAATAAAAATATTACCCCCCAACAATGATTTTCATCATTTTTCATCTAGAATTACAAAATATACTTGTTTTTGAAATTGTGTGGTCCATATGGACCACATTCATTTAAGAATATACCACTTGTGGTAAATCACTTGGTATATTACTTGCTATGATAAACAAAACAAGCAAATATTTTATTTGACATTAATTTCCTAGCACTAGACTACTGGACATCGACAGTACCATGACAAATCATTTTCTCCCTGTCAGATTATTTTGCATTTTTGCATGTTTTTCACATTTAACATGTTCAGATTATAACCCACATTTTGTGGGCTATAGTAATCAGGCATATGAACATATCCTAGATTGTGATGAGAAACTATAAATGTACAAAAATAAAGATCTGAATTCATAGGCCTACAGTAAGGAACATCTCCCATAGAAGAATTGGGGGAAAGGTAGATGACCAAAAATAGAAAAGAGAAAAGATATGAACAGATTTGACAGGCTGCCCAAAATAACCCAGTCTAAATTTCAGACAGACATTATGTGAGTTGACTTCACATGGCACAGAAGAGCCAGTGGTATTCTAAGGGATTAGCTCGGTCATTGGTGGTACTGATAACACACACCCTAACTGGGGAAAAGTAAGACAAAAGTATAGGGACTGTATAGTATATACCAGGTTTATGCATTTGAAAGCATTTGAAAATGTTGTGGATTAGTCACAGGTATTCTGTGGATGAGTCTTCTAGAAAGAACACACTCAGTCACGTACATACAGTATGATGAAGTGGGATTCATTTAGCACTCTCTATGCATTAGTTAGCCTGCAGAGCAGTTGGGTTGGGTAGCAGGCAGCAAGCCACCTGAAACCCAACGCTGCTGTTTATTCACTTCTGCAGCTGTTCTCAAACAGCAACCCCTTTAAAAAATGTATCAGTGTTTCTCACCTCTCTCTCTCACTCCGTCTCTCTGTCTCCCTTTCCTTGCCGCTTTGCAAGCTCTCAGTTAAAGCCGCCAACTTAATGTTAACCAAAAGGATCTTGCCAAGTAGGTTGTTGTCAGTGTGTAGGAACCTTTACCCCACAGGCAAGGCATGGCCTTAACCCCATCATCCGCTGAAGCAACCTGGGTAAATATGGACAAAAAGGCTGTGAGAAAAATGTCATTGTTGTTTATCAACTTCATCTTACACTCAAAAAATCACACAAATCTAAATTGTAATAAAGGGAAAAAAAATGTCATCAAGAAATTGATGACATCTTTTTATTGTAAAACACGCGTTAAACAGTAATTCTGGAAGGCACTGTAAATACCTTAATGGGGTTCTAACAATTAAAGAAAATTGTAAGATGGCGAATTATTGCCTAGCTAAGTTTGTAACAACATCACAAATAGAGCTGTGGTTATTTAATGGCTTAGTTATGGAAAAATATATTATGACAACACTCTGAGTATTACTGGCACTAGCAGTGTTGTCTGAGCAGAATCTACTGGAAAATCCTGATGAGTTTCTAAAGGTCAAGGGCATTTCCCACCAACTGATTTGCATTTACTGTATAGCCACCCTTTAATCTTCCTCTTCCCTGGACTGTTCTGCTCATCTGCTCTGGTTTTAAGCCAGTTCAGTGCCTGTAAATAATCTGTCATGGTGCTTTTGCCTCAGCTCAGTCTTTGGAACAAACAGGAATAATCTATTCCAATCAGATGTTTCATTTTACACTGCCCCTGCTCTCCATTTCTGCTGACCTACTTGGTACTTGGATTGTTTTTTGTATCAGTCTTCAAAAAGCACTTCCTCAGCCCCTAGTGAGATAAGTCCATTAAAGCCTTAACATGATTGTACCACCCCTGTCTGAATGGCATTCTGCCGTTACAAAAGCCTTTCATTTAGAAGCATCCTTGACATCAAAGCAACAATGTATTGCAAGCACAAGTGATTGTGCAGCTGCTACTGAGTGTTGATTTCTTGGACCCAGTCAAGTACAATATGTCCCAAACCCCTGTGAGGAAGAAGGTCAAATGCATCTTACAATAAAGCTTTTTGACTGTCATTAACAAAGTTGCACCAGTTAAATGTGAAGAGTCGTAAGATACTAGATGTATGCAAATAGATCAGTAGGTAAAGTCACTGCGGGCTCTAGCCTTTTGGGGGCCCTAAGCAAAATTTGATCTGATGCCCTCTCTCCCCTATCGGTCGGGGGCTCTCTAGGTCGGAGGCCCCAAGTGACTGCTTATATCGCTTATGCCTAGAACCGGCCCTGGTTAAAGTAACTGGTCAGTGAAATTGTCACCTTTAAAAGTTCAGTCTGTTATGAACTTACAGCTAGAAAAACAGGCAGACACATGATGATGGAAGGGCTCCTATGCAGGTGCGGATGCCATTTGTGTCTTTTCTTGTCAAAATGAACCCATTAAATAACACAATTTGACATGTCAAATAAGACTGTTAACCAATCAGCTAAGTTACCCAAATCTGCTAAATCACGGTAATTCATTGGTACCTACACTGATGAGCCAAAGCATTATGAGAACCTGCCTATTATGCTGTTTGTCCTCTGCGTGCCCCCAAAACAGCACTGACCCAATGAGGCATTGTCTCTACAAGACCCCTGAAGGTGTCCTGTGGTATCTGGCACCAAGACATTAGCAGCAGATCCTTCAAGTCCTGAAAGTGAGGTGGAGCCGGCGTGGATCGGACTTGTTGGTCCTGCACATCCCACAGATGCTCAACCAGACTGAGATTGCATTATCCTGCTGAAAGAGGCCACTGCCATCAGGGAATACCATTGCCATGAAGGGGTGTGTCTGGTCTGCAACGATGTTTAGGTAGGTGGCACATGTCAAATTGACATCCACATGGTGTTTCCCAGCAAAATATTGCCCAGAGCATCGCACTCCCTCCACCGGCTTGTTGTCTTCCCACAGCGCATCCTGGTGCCATCACCTCCCCAGGTAAATGGCGGAACTTCCAGAAAATGGCCCAGGTCAACTATTTTAATACATGCCTGTTTCCCAAAAAGTTTGGACGCTGTGTAAAATGTAAAGAAAAACAGAATGCAATGATGGGCAAATTATTTAAACCCTGTATTCAATAGAAAATAGTACCAAGACAATATATCAAATGTTGAAACTGAAAAATGTTATTGTTTCTTAGAAAACACATGCTCATTTTGAATTTGATGCCAACAACACGTTTCAAAAAAGCTGGGACAGAGGCAACAAACGACTGGAAAAGTTGTATAATGCAAAAAAAGCCTGTTGGAATATCACACAACTAATTAGGTCAATTGGCAACAGGTCAGTAACATGATTGGGTATAAAAAGAACATCCCAGTGAGGATGAGTCTTTCAGAAGTATGATGAGGAGGGGTTCACCACTCTGTGCAAGTCTGTGCAGGCAAACAGTGCAACAATTTAAGAATAATGTTTCTCAACGTAAAATTGCAAGAGTTTGGGGATCTCATCATCTATGGTACATAATATAATTAAAAGACTATACAAGGGACAAGGCCGAAAACCAATATTGGATGGCCGTGATCTTCGGGCTATCAAGCGGCATTGCATTAAAAACAGACACGATTCTGTAGTGGAAATACCTGCATGGGCTCAGGAACACTTCTGAAAGCCATTGTCTTTGAACACAGCACGTCACTGCATCCACACATGGAAGTTGAAACTCTACCATGCAAAGAAGAAACCATATATGAAAAAGATCCAGAAATGCTGCCGCCTTCTCTGGGCCTGAGCTTATTTAAGATGGACTGAGGCGAAGTGGAAAACTGTCCTGTGGTCAGACAAATCAAAATTTGAAATTATTTTTTGGGATCATGGACGATGCATCCTCCGGACTAAAGAGGAGAGGGACCATCCGGCTTTTTATCAGCGCACAGTTCAAAAGCCAGCATCCTTGAAGGTATGAGGGTACATTAGTGCACATGGCATGGGTGACTTGCACATCTGTGAAGGCACCATTAATGCTGAACAATTTATACAGGTTGTGGAGCAACATATGCTGACGTACAGACAATGTCATTTTCAGGGAAGGCCTTTTTTTATTTCAGCAAGGCAATGCCAAACCACATTCTGCATGTATTACAACAGCATGGCTCCGTAGTAAAAGTCTGGGTGCTAAACTGGCCTGCATGCAGCCCAGACCTGTCACCCATTTAAAACATTTGACACATTATGAAACGAAAAATCTGACAAAGGAAACCCCGAACTGTTGAGCAGCTACAATCCTACATCAAGCAAGAATGGGAAAAATCACTTTCAAAACTATAGAAATTGGTCTCCTCAGTTACCAAACATTTATGGTGTTGTTAAAAAAAGAAGTGATGCAACACTGTGGTAAAGATGCCTCTGTCCCAACTTTTTTTAAACGTGTTGCAGACATTAAATGCAAAATGTATTTTTCCAAAAACAATAGCTTTTCCCAGTTTCAACATTTGATATGTTGTCTGTGTACTATTTTCAATTAAATATAGAGATAAAGGATTTGCACATCATTGCATTCTGTTTCTATTTACATTTTACACAGCATCCCAACTGTTTTGGAAACGGGGTTGTATTAAATATAATCGCATTTAGCAAAAGCATTGCTAAGACAATCTAAAATGACTGCAGATGTTGGTTTTTCAGGATAGTTGTATAATCTTTTTCTGATTGGACTCATCAAATAGTGTTATTTAGTGTGTCTTTGTTGACACGCAAAGACCCATGCAGTTTTCCACAGCAGCCACCTGCAGATCGGTTTATGACTAAATTATGACATTTGTTTATGGCTGGACAAGCTAAATAATTGAGTAGTTAGATAGTAATATTTAATAAGCTCATGTTCATACCCTCTTCACAATTGCAAAATGTATTTTGCACAAGTGATTTACTGCTTACTTTAACTGCTTACTCTCCACAGGGTGACATAGTACTTGGTGGTGATTAGACTCCACAGGGCAACACAGTGATCCCAGAGCTTACTCTCCACAGAGGACACAATACTTGCCTATCTATGCCACAGTTTTTTGCCAAGACCTTAGCAACCTTGTGTTCACAATGGCACCTATTAAACAACCTCCTCTCATTAATGTCAACCATCCTTACACGACCTGGAAGCTGAACACTGGCCCCAAATCACCTTTATCCCCTTGATTCAGGATGTGTTGTTTATAAAACAACACTCTTACAAAATAAAACTGATAATTATTGATTTTAATATCCCAACCTGTTTAATATACTGTACCTCCACTTACAAGGCACTGAGATTTTTCATATTATTTGTTCATGAGAACTCATTGGAAAGGATCATTCATCCATACAGAATATGTCCAGACCCCTAAGATCCTGTGGTCTGTGTTACAGGCTTACAAACTTAAATCAACCTTTTCTTTGTGGTTTTCAATGTGTGCTTGGGGTCACTGACTTGAAGTAAGATCCACTTGTGTCTCAGTTTCAGCCGCTTGGCAGAGCCAACCAGGTTCTTGGCTAAAATCTATGTTGAGTGTACTTCTCCTGTATCAGCCCTGCACCAAGTCCTTGAGAGGGCCAGCAGGCCCAGGAGATTCAGGAAAATGGACAGTAACAATAAATCAAATTATGTTTTAAGCCAGGGCCATATAACTCCATCCAGTTTCATCTATGTCTGGTATACCTAGTAAACTCGCCATTGAGTGTAGCTTGACTGAATTTACATCTATCAGATGTTATTTTAAAAACAATGGGCACTACTATTAATTTAATGCTACCATTAATGTTTCTGTTAACTGAGCGAATGTTTTAAGCATCCAATAGCATTGCTCTTTTGATGATTTCAAGCATTTGTTTGTGAACATGTCTCCAATAATCTTAATTTACCTTGCTACAACAACAGTTGCGCAATGTCTGTGCTTCACACAGCATTGTAGAGCATACCATTTATTACAGTTAGATTAGATTCTAGAAACTTGCTCCATTCCATAAGATTGTGTAGCAAACCTGATTTGAACAAATTAACCCATTGGCATTGGAGTTAACATTATACAGTGATGAACACTACTCATAGAGGAGTACCTAAAATGAGTATGATAGCATTGGCCATTAGAGACAGGTGGCACTGATAAAGACAGATGGCAGTTTGTTGAGGACTGTGGCAGGAAGCCATGTGAAGAGCTGACCATCTGGTCCTGTCGTGGTAGGTTACAGGTCAAAGAGGGAGAGGAGGCCCCATCTCAATCATTGCCAGGTGGATGATGTCCAGGGTCCAGTGAATTTACAGTAATGGTGTTTAACCCAAAACATGACTACAAAATTAGGACTTGGGAAGCATAGAAGAGGAATTATACACTTATTGCTCATTTGTTTTACAGTACGCTCATCAAGCTGAAACATACAGTAGTTAGTGACTGTAGCAAGCTTAAGATAAAGTGCAATAAATGGTCTGAAAACAGACATTTGAATCTCAAAAAGCAATTTCCCCAGAATCACGTGTGTGTTTGCCTCACTGTGAAGGGACATCCACATGCTGCAGGCTTCTGTTCCACAGTGAGACTTCTAATTTAGCATTGAAACAAATCCAACAGAGGCCATCAGGATATGCCCTGTTACATAACTGAAGGGAGTGGCCGTGTATTTGTTTTTGTCTTGGATGAACACATGCATTTATATCCTTTAGACCTCCACTTCCTAAATGAATTTAGATTGAATGATAGAACTGTGTTATTAACAACCTATTTCATCTACTGCAGTGTTTCTAAAACCCAGGACTGGGGACCAGCACTGGTCCATGGAGGAATGCCACCCGATCAGTGGCACATGCCTCATGAAAAAGTCCCACTGATTGTATTGTCACATACTTTATAACACCAAAATTATGTATCCACCTGCAATGTCCACTATTTAGCTGTTAGCACAGACTGCTTTCTATTTCACTCTTACAAATTTGACTCTAGCTTTTGTATGGTTTGAGCTATATTAGCTATTATGACCCCTTAAAAAAAGGTATGACTCTCAGTAAAATGACGCCCATACTGTGTAGGACACGTAAAAAAGTGACTGTGGCAATATCTCAATTGAAATCAAAGCATGTCTTATTTTCAACACTCAAATATTACTTGATCTTTCACAATGTTTACAGAACTCCCAATTCCATTTTGATGCAATTTAGTCTAAAAACAGATGTCTGTTTTGTGTTATTTTTGGGCTTATTAACATTGTGGAAGTAGCCTGAAGGTCAAATAGAAACTTTATCATATTTTTTAAAAAGTCCCAATGTGTCTTAAAATACCAAAAGGTAATTACTTGATGGACAATTTTATGATTATATTAAAACAATTTAATTTGTAAGGCTAGTTAACATACACATATTTTTATTAATTAAATGCAATGGTCCATATTTTTTTTTCACAAGCAGTCCACAGAGAAACTCAGATCTACTCTACCTTTTGCCTTAGTGCATCACCACACAGTGATAAAAGTGTCTAAACAATCAGATTTGCAAGGTGTGTGCTCTATCTGCTGACATGGCTGTGTTCATTTGTCTGTTTCTAAACCTGCAGACAGGAAATCCATAGTTGACTTGTTCCATAACAACCCATCACCTGCATTTATCTCTACCAGTTGTAATTCAAATGTGTACTTGACAGAGCATACTGTATTGTTGATAACATTGAACATTCTTCTTCAATCTTCTGTACCACGGCTCTTATCAGTGTGAAATATTCATCATCAAGTGGCAACTGAACTACAGTATGACAGTTTCTGGTAAAAAATGGTTTACGTAAAAAGAATGTATGACAAAAAAAATTAGCTGCCATTTATTCTTTTAGAATAACAAGTAAAATCTTATTTTATAACAAACAGAAAACATGCGGATTTAACAGATATAAACGTTTTACAAAACAGCAGAACTTACAAATTACATAAAACAGTAGCATAACATTAAAACTGCTGTCTGAAATGCCATCTATTATTTCAATATTCTTTAACATTTCTAAAAGTTGACAAAAAACTTAAAAAGAGCATTTAAAATGACTATTAAGAGCATTTAAAATGATTGCAGGTTTGGACTTTTAAACCTACTTCTTCAGTTGAGATTCTTCTTAATCCAGGAACTGAGTGGATCCAAGGTTATTTTAAAAAATGGTGTTGAGTTAAGATACATTCAAGCTTTCAAACAAAAAAGTATATAATTTCAGCTGTGGAGTGTCAGTCAGTTCTGGTATGTTATCCGAGTACTGCTGAGTCCTATTCATACTGAATACTCTGTTTATCAGTAAATGGCCTCATCCATGTTGTCATCACTGTCCCCTCCAAACTCCTCTCCATTGTCAAAATATGACATGATATAGTCTGTCTCCTGTGGAAAGACGGAATGGGGAAGTGTGTATTTCAAAAGCCAAGGAAATCAGAGCTAGGGGTTGTGGGACTGTTTTGCTTCCATCCCTCTCTTCAGTAAACTGGGCTTGAACCAGGGAACCTCAAACGTCATCCATTAAAGCATTGTTACTGGTTACACCACAAAAGCTGAGTCGTGTGACACCCCCAATTAAAAGTTGCTAGTACACATCACATACTAGGTAGCCATTTAAGTTAGAGATTTTTACCTCTTCATACTCTTCTTCGTCATACTCCTCCTCCCCATCTTGCTCCTCTTCCTCCGGCTTTTTCTTCTCCCCCTCCTCTTCATCTGAGGTCACTTCCTCCTCTCTCTTCTCCAAAGTCTGAAACATAAATTAATAAAAAAATAAATTGAAAGGTAGTGCATTGTGAAAGAAAACAACACTTTTAGTTACATTTTAGGTAAAAAGAAATAAATTGAAAAGTTAGTTAGTTCAACAACACATTTAATATGGTCACCATATGGCAAAAGTTAGGAAAACTAAATGGTTGAGACTATGGAGTCTGGGTATAATGTATACCCTGAGTGGACTATTCCCACCTCTAGTTTACGGATGATCTCCTCTTTGTCCACCCTGGTCTTTCTGCTGGGTTTGATGCCCACAGGTGTCTCCACACTAAGACAGGTGTCTGTAACAGCAGACCAAAGGACAAAAGGCAACCATTAGGGAAAATCAAACTCCCCCCCATTTTCCCTCCTCTCCTTTCATTTAAAAGGACATTCATCCAAAATCTATATTTAGCCCAAAAAAGAAAAGGGCAGATTGTTTATGTATTAGGCAGTATTGTTGCCAGTAGCCAGGAGTGAATTAATCCTATCTTGCTGTTCAAAGCAGGACACTTTGATGCATTCATGTCTCTAGAAAGGGAATAGCAGTTAGACACACTGCCCATCCAATAAGAGGGGGGAAGCATGTGAGAGCAATCTACTATGAGAGAGATGCATCATTCACCAGCAACATAATTTAAAAATAAGAAAAGTAAGAAAAAAGTGTATGAATAAGACTCATCAGAATGTCTATTAAATCACTGTGTTTGTTTATTTAATGAAAATTACATCAACATATTTTTATCAACATATTTTATTTCCCTGAGCATCCTTTGGCCCTTAAAAGAGGGAGACAATTTCTATAACTAGAAGCATTTGGGAATTCATAATAGAAGTCACACCATGTTAGCTGAAATGCGATGAGACAAGGTTTAATATTTAAAGGGGCACCGTGTAGAATCTTGCCTCTAACATTTACAAGACTGAATCTAAACAATAACAAGACTTGCTTCAGTTCCCTAACTGAATGAGACCAGAATAGTATTATCTAGTCCAGGGTGGTTTAGGGTGGGTGAAATAGTACTGCAAATTTCTAAAGAGAGCAAGAGGAAACTACAAGTCAATTCAAACTGATAGCAAGTTTTAATTAGGAATATTTCAAGCACTCAGAACAATTTAGCAGAAAATAATATTTGAAACAATAAATTAAAACATAAACCTCAGATGTCCAGACATTGTGAACTAGTTTGCCCCCCAAAATACTAAATTTGTTATCTGGAGTTTTTGCCAGCCAAGAAGAGCGAATGTCTCTTACTGAGTGAATGAGTGATTGAGTGAGTGAGTGAGTAGGATGAAATCTCCTTATATATTTATTTGAATATTTGAATCTGCCTTTTTAATTCCACCAATTTTGCCTAGCATTGTTTGTTTTATTAATGACTTGAATGTAATTATGCAGCTTCTCAAACAGGCTTTAAGTTTTTCCCATAGTTCATACCTCAGTATTTAGAAGCGTTTTAACTAGCTCGATGAGAACTAACATTCTTCACTGCCAATGCTACAGTTGTTTCTATTTTCCAACAATCTCCTCAACATTACCCCTTCAACATGCACATGGTATGTACGCTGCCGTTGTGTCTGTTTGTGTTGCGTCATTTTTGAGCGGCTGGAATCTGTGAGGGGGTATGTCTGCGTAGGAGAAAACCCGACTCATTCTCTTCTCAATCAAAAATAATTGTTCTAAAAGTAAAAATGAGGCTTCAAAGAAAAAAAAAAAAAAGGATTGCCATCAAATATTTTGTGATACAGCGCTTTTTCATTTTATTCCAAAATTATGGAAAACTCTGTATGTGTTGCGTCTCCATAAGGGGGGTCCCATAGTAGTGATCTCAACAATTATCAACCAATTTCAAGGGTTCCTAGTTTAGCTAAGATTCTTGAGTCATTGGTAAATGTGCAGCTTCGCCCTTCACTATTCTTCATGGCAGAGAAATGTTTTTTAAATGCAAATCAATCTGATTTTAGACCTTGGCATGGCACTGTTACTGCATCTACACTAGTGGTAAATGATCTTGTGAATGCTCTGGATGCTGAAATGACTTGTGCTGCATTGTTCATTGACTTGTCTAAGGCCTTTGATACTGTTGATCATGGTATCTTGTTGAAGAAATTGTCATCAATAGGCCTTAGCCCTGCAGCATGTTCTTGGTTTCATAACTGTCTTAGCGACAGAACACAAACTATTGTGCTGGATGGAGACAGGTCTGATAGTCTTGGAAGTACAGAGGTGTTCCTCAGGGATCCATCTTAGGACCTATTCTTTTTACTATATACATGAATGCTATTGGTCATTCTGTAAATAGTAGTGCTTTTCACCTCTATGCCGATGCCACTATTCTCTATGCTTGCACTCCAATAATCAATTCACTATGTCCAATTTACAGTCTGATTTTAAAAGTGTTCTGGACGCACTTAACGATTTAAAGCTTGTACAGGGCAACAAAGGACAGGGGAAAACAGGGAATGATATACTAGAGCTTTTTGGGGAAACAGGTGTGCATAATGGGGAAACGAGACAAGTCTGGTGTGCGATGAGTGGCTGATTAGGGTGCGTTGAACCGGCAGCAACTAGTATGCCGGGGATGGGGAGCGCTGCACCGGCAAAGGGGGTGGAGCAGGTGGAGCAAGTGTTAGATTTTTACAGTGAGAAATGTGTTTGTTTTAATTGACTGAGATGGCTAATGTCAGTATGTTAATTGCATGTATTTTGTATTTAATTGTTGTTCTATTCTTGGATTAATGTTCCCTGGGCACACTTGTAAATGAGACCTAGGTCTCAATGTGTCTCCCTGTTAAATAAAAGTTAAATAAAATAACAAATATTTCGAGAACAAGAAATGTATTTGAAAACAACACTCCAATTTAATTTCGCTATCCACCACCCTTTATTTTGACTAGACTGCCCCATTTGCTTGCAGTGCTCCTTTTTTTTGTTTTTGAAACCTTTTTTTTTATTGAAACACTAGATCTTCATTTGCATTTTTGATCCTACAGCTGTGGGCGGGCTTTAGTGGGAGGTGTGGATGATGCTTTCACCTTTCAACAGCCATTTTTTGTTCGGCTACAACCAATACTGTTCAGCCTTTCTTTCCGACACAAAGGAAGTCATAGCGGACACCTACCTACGAACTTATACCTACAAGCATCTCAGGTAAGCTGCACAGCTTTCGTCTGTCCAATTTCTACATAGCTAGTAGTTAAGCTCCCACGATTCAGTGTCGGTTCATTACGTTCTACTACACTGCTCAAAAACCTTAAAGGAACATTTAAATCACACATCAGGTCTCAATAAACAAAATACATTAAAGATCAAAATCTTTACTGTACATTGTGTAATTCGTTGAGAACAAAATTAAGCAACAACAGTCAATGGAAATCAAAATAAACAACCGATTGAGGCCTGGATTTAAAACTCACACCGAAAAGTAAGTAAACAATTGTAATCACAAGCTGTTCCAACTTGCATGAATTTCAGCACAGCAACTCATAATGTGACTCAGTAGGGTGTATGGCCCCCATGTGCCTGTATGCACTCCCAACAATGTCTGGGCATGCTTCTGATGAGACGGCGGATGGTGTCCTGGGGGATCTCCTCCCAGACCTGGATCAGGGCATCAGTGAGCTTCTGGACAGTCTGTGGCGCTACTTGGTGGCGTCGGATGCACCGATACATAACGTCCCAGAGGTTCTCAATTGGATTCACGTCTGGGGAACATGAGGGCCAGTCAATGGCATCAATGTCTTCATCATCCAGGAACTGCCTACACTCTGGCCACATGAGGCCGGGCACTGTCCTGCACCAGGAGGAACCCAGGCCCCACTGCAGTGTAAGGTCTGACAATGGGTCTCAGGATTTCATCCCGGTACCTAACAGCAGTCAGGGTACCATTGGCTGGCACGTGGAGGTCTGTGCGACCCTCCAAGGATATGCTTCCCCAGACCATCACTGACCTGCCGCCAAACCAGTCATGCTGGATGATTTTGCAGGCAGCATAACGTTCACCACGGCATCTCCAGACTCTTTCATGTCTGTCACATGTGCTCAGTGTGAACCGGCTCTCATCTGTGAAGAGAACGGGGCACCAATGGTGGACCAGCCAGTTCTGGTGTTCTCTGTTGAATGCCAAACGAGCTGCACGGTGAGCACAGGCCCCACTAGAGGACATTGGGCCCTCATGCCACCCTCATGAAGTCTGCTTCTGACAGTTTGGTCAGAAACATGCACAGCGGTAGCCCGCTGGAGGTCATTTTGTAGGGCTATGGCAGTGCTCCTTCTGTTCCTCCTTGCACAAAGGAGCAAATACTGTTCCTGCTGCTGGTTTGATGCCCTTCTACGGCCCTGTCCAGCTCTCCTCGTGTAACGGCCCATCTCCTGGTTTCTCCTCCATGCTCTAGAGACTGTACTGGGAGACAAAGCAAACCTTCTTGTGACGGCACGTATGGATGTGCCTGGAGGAGCTGGACTACCTGTGCAACCTGAATGGGCTGCATTTACAGCCTCATGCTACCAGTAGTGACAAGGACACTGGCAAAATGCAAAACTAGAGAAGAATCAGTCAGGAAGGATAAGGAGTGAGCAACTGTCTGTGGCCATCACCTGTAAAACCATTCCCTTTTTGGGGGTTGTCTTGCTGTTGCCTTTCCAGTGCACCTGCTGTCACTTTCATTTGCACCAAAACAGGTGACATTGATTCACAATCGTTTATGCTTCCTAACTGGACAGATGGATATCACTGAAGTTTAACTGACTTGGTATTATACTGTGATGATTACGTTCCTTTAATTTTTTTGAGCAGTGTATATTACATACATTCCGTAGAAGACAATGTTTATATATGATATATTATATACACACACTTGCACTCAGGGTTGTTATATCTTCTTGTCTGGAGATGGTTGACAGCAAAACTGAGCCTTGTCCAACTCGGTACAACAGAAACTTATCGGTCTCCGTTGCCACTACTGGGCAGTTTCCACATAGGCACCGTCAGTCAAAGTTTGCTCAACATCTTCAATGGTGGCTACTTTTTAATGTGGGTGGTTTGTCATCAAAATCAAAAGTGAATATGTACTTATTTTACCCGAGAGAATCGGTATAGTGTATAGTGACAGAAGATGTTAGTTACAAAAGGATGCAACTTATTGGAAATTTGGTAAAAGGAAAAGTGGCTAATGAAAAAGATGGTTGCTCCACTTGTTTTACGCCAAGACAAGTACTGGTTATACAAAAACATTTTCACTATTTGATACAATACAAATAATACAAATATTTACCATGGATTATAATGAACTGGTTTGGTTCCAAATGGAAAAGGCAGTGTGTAAATGTGCTGAAAGTAAATGCTGTGTTTATACATTGTTTATATATAACACCTTAGACACAAAAATTATACTGATCATGAAGGGTCAAAATAGCAATGAAACATACAGAACACAAGTGGAAAACCAACCAAACAAAACTGCAAAATAAGATGTTAATACAAACGTGTTCTGGATCATATGGAAGACGTGGGCTTTTATAGTGTAATGCCCACAAATACATCTAGTCAATGAATTGTAAGAAACATAACACTATTATCCACTTACTCTCTTTCAAGGGCTTCCTAGTTCGGATCCGAAGCTCTTTGGGTAGCCTTTTCCAGTCTGATGACATAAGAGAAATATATCAAACAAAATCCATCAGCAGCCTATTGACGCAATACTGCTTCCCACAACAAAAAAAAAGTGATTGTAGTATACATCTGCACACAATGTAATAATGGAACTAAAATCTCAGTTAACCCAGTCAGACCTTATTTTGAGTGACAGATCAATTTATAGTATTTGGCCTGCTTTGTCACCTAACATTCAGTCAGAACTGTTCACACTTCAAATTAGCTGTCATCTGGAGATAGTGATCTCTTGGTACCTCACGATAAAACCATTTTATTTTTTTTACTAACTATTGCTGTTACACTAGTCGTCAGACCATGCAATGCACTTCTAATATGTGTTCAAAGGTTTCTATCTTTTGGTTATCATTACACTGAGTGTGTTTTTTCTATTTCTGTAAAAAAAAAAAAAATGCAAACATGATGCTA
>JACXGI010007636.1:8540-25067 GCA_016801175.1 Esox masquinongy
CTCTCCCCTGCCTGCCTGTCGCCATCCCACCACAATATCCCAAAACTCACTCACAACCCACTAACAGAAAGCTGCTTAGTCTCATGTGTCTGTATGTGTTTCAGGTCATTTTACTGTAATATATTTTTCTGTTAATTAAATTCAAGCTACAATGTATCCCCTAAGTCAATGGGGTTTGAATCCATCAAATTCAAATTCGGACCTATAAGCCAGTTTCAAAAAATGTTTCTTCTTTATTCCTCCCCTCCTTCCATGGATGGATTTAGACCTGAGACACCAGGTGGCTGCAGTTAATTATCAGGTCGGACAGATAGGCAGCAGTACTCCGGAACTCACATCATTTCGAATTGCTCTGGTCCATACCATGAACGCATCACACATTCGTTGGGAGTCTGTGTGACATAAAAAGCTCTCCTGCCCCTCTGGGCTCTGAACCAGACTGCTCTGAGCTACTTTAGGAACGAGGTCGGGGCGACGACCTGTATAGGGACATAGAAGAGGCGTCTGTCTCACTCCTGCTCATAATTTATCGTGTCTGCCTCAGGGGGACTACTTGGGGTATAATTAGTGGAAGAAAGCACAATGTCTGTCCTAATTATCACTCCCTTGACCAATTTCCCTTTTTTGGGACAGTGTCATTTGGGAGGGTAGCTAGCTACTCCCAACGACCTTGTGGTTCTAAGTGTGTCAGGTTTGAGGATTAGATCATTTGCCTTTACAGTTTAACATTTGACCTGTATTTCTAAATTGGTCATTATATCAGAGACTCGTATACCAAACAACTTACATAGATTTTAAAACGTTTTTTTACCGTCCCCCTGCAAACTCACAGTCCTAGCACTGCATACGCCATGCTCAATAAACTGAGACTAAAGTGAAAATTAAAAGTCAGCCAACAGGCGAACCTGGATCTTCTGATTCAAAATCAGACGGCTCATCAAGTTCACCATTTGCTCAATTGTACATAATGTAACATTAAACTTATGCTGTAATCGGTGTCATGCTATAAATCTGAAAGGCTTTACAGTGCATGCTGGTAATGCCTTATGCTGGTATAAAAATCTGGCTCAGAAGACTGCATTTTTAAACCAACATTTGAAATTACAGTCCACTTTGACTTACCCAACACAAACAATAGCATGGATATATGTCCAGCCAACCCACTGTCAGGTGTAAATCAGGTGTTTACGATTACTGGCGTGAAGGGCTCCTGCCTGTGGTGAATACAAAAGCTTTATTGATGATGTGGTATGTGGCATACTGAGAGACTTCAGTGAGCTCTTACAGAAAGGCTATCCCTGCCAACCAGTCCAATCCTGCATTCAGTGAGGACAGAAAAGAAGAGGGGAGGGAGAGTAAGAGAAGGGTAAGGTGGGACTGATGGGGAGTGAAAGGGAAGGAGAGATGGAGGGTGAGGGAGAAAGTGAGAGAAGAGGGGGTCGTATGATCCAGTCCGTCCTCTTCATGGGTCGACCATTTTGTCAAAATACTGTTTTAATGTTTTAGGGCATATATACCCAACTGAGCAATTTTCTCAATGAGAGCTGATGAAAATGTGGTTTAAACTGCATTACTGATGCTTGAGAACATGATACCATCTCATAGAAGACAAGTAATTAGTAGCTAAAGATTTAAGCATAATGTTGATGTCATAAGACAGATTTTGGATGCAGTTAGCTAGCTAGCAAATACTGAGGTGATTACATAAAATATTACCCAGCTAACGTTAGCTTCGCAAGCGATTTCTGACTGACTTTGTTAGCAAATGAGAACATTGCTATCTGTCTAAAGTCAATTTGATGATATAAGGATTGCAAAGTTGTTTTAAATTAAATCTGGCAACTTTAGCAACCTCGCTGTATTCCCAAGCGCCTACACTGTAAGTTAGACTTCTACATGTGTTCTTGCCTCCATATCAGCTGATGTTTTTTTTTTCACAGACATGGCAGTGTGTTCCCTCAGTTAACAGGCTAATGTAATACTCAATGCCTGTTCTATTTTAGGGCTTGTAGATCTAATAAAGGATATGTTATCGAACATTACAAATACCTTTGACAAATAAAAATAACAACTAAAAGACAGACAGAGAGTAAGTCACGTTGCAGGCAGCAATTGCCCCCGTCAATTACCCTCTCTTCCTCCCTCTAATCCCCCCCTCCCATCCTCCCTCCCTGCACCATTCCTGCCACGGGCCCTGTCTCTCTCCATCTTTCACCACTAATGGTATCTGCAGGGCAAAGTACGCCAACCACTGTTTCTTGTGTATTTAAGTAAGCGTGTGTGTGTGTGTTTTTGTGTCCGTGCTGAGTGTGCGCGCTTTGTGGGTGTGTGACTGTAATTCGGTGTGTGAACGTGGACGGGGACAGCCGTTGATTATTAGCGTCTGTTGTCCTGGGTGGCAGGCAGGCAGAGCGGAAGGGGCTAATGAAACACAAATGTTGATCTGTGTTCTATCCTCCCTACTGCTGACTGGTGACAGCCAGTGCATGCACGCACGCACACGCACGCACACACACACACACACAACAGTGCCAAACACTGATTTAAATTCCCGCTGAAAACCTACTTCACCACACTGTGCTCCTCTAACCCAGTCACAGAAAGAAATAAAGATAGAGACAGACAGTTGGGAGACAGCAGGAGAGGCGGAGAATAAGAGAGCGAATGAAAGAGAGGGAATTAAAAATAGGGTGAAAGAGGTGTGGTGATATAAGAGCGAGGGAGATGCGAATAAATAGAAGGGGAGAGAGAAAAGTGAAGGTATTGGAGAGAAATAAAAACAATGAGAAAGGAAAGAAAGATTAAGAGAGATAGAAACAGAGAGAAAGAATGACAGAGGTGGATGGATAGGAGGGGCGGGACAGAGAAGGAAACATGGTTTCCCTGTTGATCTTTGATCTCCTCCAGTTTATATGGTGGTTTTGCTTTATACAGACAAGTTAGACCAGCTTTAATAACTTTGTTTTTAAAGACTTCATCCAAAGGAGAAAAGAGCAGTGGGCTTTTCCCCAAATGGCACCCTGCTCACTTGTGCACTACAGCACCAGGGCCTCCAGAAGATTGTGTTGGAATAGGGTGCCATTTGGGAGTTCATCATGGCCTTTAAAAACACACTCTGGGCAACAGAAGCGTCTGAATCTGGTTTGATTTTCTTCACTTCTTGCAACAACATTGCCGATGTTCAATTCCACCCGAAAGTTTAGGATGGATGGAAAGGGCTGTAGTGGAGCTTTGAAATGAGGACCGGAGGAGAGGAATGCTGAATTGAAAGGAAAGTGGACCGCGGCCCACAATTTTGCTGCAGCATGTTCCCAAACTCTCCTTGCTAACCTCAGCCAAGTGACAATATAGTTTCTAAGCCAGTACCAGCACCTGCTTCGATCAGTCAATTAATTAATCGTTCAGTGAGGCAGATGGCTGTAGAAAGAATCGCCTGAGTTGAGCTGCTCCACTGTGTAAATAACCCTGTGATGTTTCAATGGGCTCACACCTCTTTGTAACCTGTTGAATCGCCCAGCGGATGATGTATTGACTTTAGATTTTCAGGCGAACAGTCTAAAAGGCTAACAGGAGACCCATGTTCAAATTCCACTAATGCGTCTCACTCACCCGACTAAATCATTAGCGCTCTGTCTCTTGTCTCTCAGAAACACCCCAGTGCGTCACAGTGTAATCTGTCTTAAATCTCATAGCTAATGCCTATGCCCACCCAAACACAAGTCTGACTCTGAGACATTCCTTGAGATCTCTGGCACAGACTGGATAACTGAAATGCATCTGATGGATTCTACATTAAGGCTATAGCGCAGCATCTGCTGTATTGCTGATGGGGTGTGGCGGGGAACCCTGTGCTGTTGCTTGACTCATTGTGCAAGGCACTAAAAAAAAAAAGTCATTTTTATAAATAAAAAAAATCATAGACAACCTCCCTCACCTCCCTTAGGCGGCGGGGAACCCTGTGCTGCTGCTTGACTCATTGTGCTCCAGCACCTCCCTCAGGCGGGGAACGCTGTGCTGCTGCTTGACTCATTGTGCTCCAGCACCTCCCTTAGGCGGCGGGGAACGCTGTGCTGCTGCTTGACTCATTGTGCTCCAGCACCTCCCTCAGGCGGGGAACGCTGTGCTGCTGCTTGACTCATTGTGCTCCAGCACCTCCCTTAGGCGGCGGGGAACGCTGTGCTGCTGCTTGACTCATTGTGCTCCTGCACCTCCCTTAAGCGGCGGGGAACCCTGTGCTGCTGCTTGACTCATTGTGCTCCAGCACCTCCCTCAGGCAGCAGGGAACCCTGTGCTGCTGCTTGACTCATTGTGCTCCAGCACCTCCCTCAGGCGGATTCGGCTTCTGTAAAGGCTAACTGGGTTCATTGCTCAAATGAGCTTGACGTCCCATGCGCTGATTGAACTGACTTCCAGGTAGGACTTGCAGTGTGGAGAAAGGCAGAATGGCTTGGAGCAGATCTCCAGGAAGTAATGCCTTGATATTAAAATCTCCCGAGCCTAGAATTAGCTGCAACCAGACACAGTTGTACATAGAATATTATAAAATTGGGAATGAGAGACTGGATAGGTAACACATTTAGGGGGTTTTGACTCTTTATTCCTGCACTTTGGATTTCAAATAATACAGTGACTATAAGTGCAGACTAACAGCTTTAATTTGGAGGTGTTTTCATCCATATTGGATGAACTATTTAGAAAATTACAGCACATTTGTAAGCCCTCCCATATTAGTGTCAAAACTATTTGGACAATTGGCTACACAGCTGTATCTTACTAGACAAGTGTGTTTTTTTGCAGCTTTAATGCATGCACATGAGTGTCTAATGTCTAATCTTGATTCTAGGTTTTGCATTTGCATTTAGAGTCATTGGTGGTGTCCGATAACATGAGGACCAAAGAAGTTTCAATCTCAAATTAATTAATTATGTGAAATACCTCTTCAGTGGATGACCAATGAATTCTCAGCATAAGACAGAAAAAACTTAAGACAGATAAGGAACAATCTCCAGGGGTTAGGTGTGAATGTCCAACGTGGTCTCAGGGGACTACGTAGACTTTTTTACGTAAATCCATGACACCCGATTTCATATGATATGTTACATTACGTTACATTACAATGCGCTACCAAAACGTATAATACATTACGAATTGGCTAAAATGTAATGTTTTACAAACGCTATTACAATCTATAATATGTTACGAATGCTATTAAAACATAATATAACATAATATGATATGAATGTATCATATTTTACGAACGGTACAAAAACGTATCATTCATTACGAATTTGTAGAAAATGAACAAGCCGTGTTTTGAACCGGCAACATTCAGGTTTGGAGGTGGGCACCATACCCACTGCTCCACACAAGGTTTATGAATATTCAGGGATGAGTAATGGCCTTACCAAGGTCACTACAGTATGTAATAAATGCTTTTTAACGTTACCGTTAGGTTCACGTTAGGTATCACAGCACTGGGGTTAAGGTTAGGGTTAAGGTTAGATATCACAGCACTGGGGTTATGGTTAAGGTTTGGGGTAAGGTTAAAAAACGAAAACGGTTAGGTTAGGTATCACAGCACTGGGGTTCAGGTTAAGGTTTGGGTTAAGGTTATGTATCACAGCGCTGGGGTTAAGGTTAGGGTTAAGGTTTAAGTTAGGGTTAGAAAGAAAATCACTTGTAACATATTGAAGTTGTAACACCATTACTCGCCTCCTCTAACAGCAAGTTCCTGTTTGGAGCAGTGGGTAGAGCACCTGTCTGCGGAGCGGAAGGACCTGGCTTTGAAACATGGCCTACTATTTTTTTTCTGGATTATTACTCTAACATTACTTTACCTAACGTAATATATCTAACGATTTCGGCTGTCAAAGATTTACATAAAATAGTCTGCGTAGTTCCCTGAGACCAGGTTGGAATGTCAGCCACTACCCTCTGTAGAAAAAATGACCAGCCAAACAATACTGACTGCAATGTGAAAAAAAAACTATTTAGCCTAAGAAATAGGCTGGTCTAGTGTAAAGTGTGGAGAAGAAAGTAACTGACATGCCACCTATTCTTTGTAATATGGTGGAGAGGGTGTAATGTTCTGGCTCACTTGTTTTCATTGATTAATTAACTGCAGACAGCAGCTGCAGGATGAGTTCTGAAGTGTACAGAAACACATCTGCCCAGATACAACCAAATGCCTGTTAACTAACTGGACAGCACTTCATCATGCATCAGGAATATAAGCTTAAACATACTGTCACAGCTACCAATCATGGCTGTGGGAAGACGTTTTGAGCAGGAAATGCTAATAATGGTTGCTCGCATGGTTGAATTGAACAGATATCAAACGCACAATGAGGCACGTCACACCGATCGTCAAACACTACATGCTCGCATCACTGGAGGACAGTGAATTTAACCCTAGAATTTAATTACCCAATTTAATCCAATTGACCTTTATCACTTTGCAGACAAGAAGGCAATAAGGCCCTGAAACCATATAACAACAAATGCTATTCTTTCCAAATGGTCCATCCGATATCCGTATCAATACCCCAAATGAAAGCTGACAGTCTGCACATAGTCATTGTATCATTTCATATTCAAAGTACTTGAACACAAAGCCAAACAAACAAAAAAGGATTCATTGTCCAAATCCTTTATTTCACAATTTACATTGTGACTGTGTTATGACACATATTTTTTAAGAATGCTTTACAATGCAAAGCACAAAGAGCATGTTAATGACTAATCTGTTTCATCAAGGGTTGTCCAGACATTGATCTACTGTATAGTCCAATACTAGCATATTTATGAATGTGTCAGAAATACCTCATGTGTGTTCTTTAGAATGCATTATGTATGCAAAGCCTAAAGTGTTAGCGTCAACACAGGCTTACCAGATGTCAATATATGCATGCGGACTCACAAAAGATGAGCTAAAAGCAGATTTGTATATAGCTTAAGATTTAGGATGGCATGCTATTCAAATCAGTATATAAAACTGCAGCTAAAGTGAATCAAGCACACCTTGGTGCAGAGCATGTACGAGTCCCAAAAGACACCCTGATCCCTTTAAATTGCACTACTTTTGACTAAAACCAATAGGGGATAGGGTGCCATTTGGGACACAATGGGTAAACAAAATGGCAGCTCCACATCATGTGCTTGCCTGGACAATTATAATCAACACTGATATAATTACAAAGACTAACTCTTTAGAGAACTAGCTAAATAGAGCTTGTGTGAATGTGTGTGTGTGTATGTGTGTGTGTGAGAGGGAGAGAGAGAGAGCAAGCGAGATCTACCTAAATACAGTTATTTACAGCGCTCCAGCCTCCTATGATTTTCCCATAATGGCAAAGCTGTCGTGTAATTGCCATGAAGTGCATATTTCTCCCGGAGCTGAGCGTCACTTCCATACTAATTGATGAGGCCGAAATATCCATTGAGATGATAACAAGCCAGGAAGTGGGATGCATGTATACTCTTCTGTTCAACTCCTATCATCTGTTCTTCTCTTCTGTTCTACTTGTTTCTCTCCTGTGCTCTTTCTTTCTCTAACTTGGTTCTTTATTCTCCTCGTCTTCTCTTTACATTTCTTCTTCTTTGGTAGTGTACACAATTAAGCTTATACCATTTCCCATTGCAACCAAACCATAACAGTAATACTAATGTGTTAATGTATATTTTTATTATTTTTTTAATATATCTCAAACTTTTATTTCTCTGGCATTGTCGAGTAGAAACCAGCAGTACCAACGTTATCGTCTAATTGGCCTTGTGTATCTTAAGACCATAAAACTAGAAAGTTAAAACCAAAGTACTGCTACATTTGTCCACTGCAAATTTTCAACAACCTGTCTGATATGGGTACATTTGTAAGAATTATGGCAAAAGTCTGGACCAGCACTTCTCAGCTCCAGTCATTATACGCCAAATGGTGGTCTGCAAACTCTCCGGATTCAGCTCATTGAGGGTTTGATGTCTAGTTGTGAATTTGAAGACGGAGTGCCCCGTCCGGTGGGGGTACTCAAGATGTATACTGGTGTGGGATCACATCCAGTGGGATTCAACTCTGACCCTGGAGGGTCTCATCACTTCTCACCCTTCTCTTTTCACCTGCTAGTTAAATGCATCCACCTTGTTTCCAATGTCTTAATCAGTCCCATTTTAGTATAAAATCAAAGACAGAGGTTAAAGGAGCCTTTCAGGACCAGAGTTGAATAGCCGTGATCTATAGTGAGGGGATTAAATCACAGTTATGTCTTTCTACTTTACTTAAAATTCTTCCCTATTTTTGTTTTCAGGTGTCACAAGGAAGAGAAATGAAGATAAAGAGTGAACAATACTTAGTAACTAGAATAGTACGAAAACAACTATATAATAACAATTGAATAAAAATTAAACAATTAAAAAAATATTCATTAAGCCATGAATGCACATACCCAAATCATTATTCATTAAAAATTATAGAAGAAGGATGGTCACTGCTGATCATCTTGTTGTCTCTCATGATTATGGCTGGAGAATACACACAAACAAAGAACACACACACAAACATACTAATCCACGGCACGTCAAAATGATCCCCAGGAAAATTGGATTACTTACACTTTTTAAATCTCCAAATACTTTGAGGCATGCAGTTGCTTGGCAACAGAAGAACTATATTCTTTACCTAGTTAAGTAATTGTACATACTCAAACCAGGGTTTAGTGACCAAACAAAGGAGTCTGGGATTTAAAACGTCACCAACCTGTTAATAAAGGAGAATGTGAGGAGGGGGAGCAGGGGTTTTAACAGACTAATGCCTTGTCTTGAAATTTTGCAGCAGGTACATACTGTTGCTAGCTATGAGTTTGATCAGATCATCTTACGAGTCCTGACCGTTTCAGCACAGCTTGGCTCAGCTTAGCTAACTGGCTGGGCCCTAATGTAGTGGTGGTGATTTTAAAATTGCACTCTTCTGATAAGCCAGCTCTGCTGCGTAATTGTAAGTCCAGATGTCGCCCTTGAATCACAAGTATATCTTCTTGTGCTAAGTTAATTGCTAAGATCTTAGCTGGCGAGAGAGCTCCCTAGTTTCTTTCCTCCAGTTATGCTAAGCTAAGCAAATTGGTTGAGCGCTAACTTAGCTAACTGTTTAAGCTAAGCTAAATGCTTTCTAGTCTAGATCAAGGCTTGGTTTAGTGTCGTAGAATTAGCAGTAGCAGTCAGCTTTATGAATATTTATGATTGTAATGGGATTAGTGTCTCTGGTTTGCTGCGTTTAAGCACTTTAATTATTGTCAAAATGCTCTACTTGCATTCTCCTGCTGACTTTCCACACCTGGGCTCTGAGAGAAGGGATTGTGTGTGTGTATGTTTGTGTGCGTGCGTGCGCACAACACCAAGATCAAAAGCTGTGTGTGGTTTGTGTACATGTGTGTGTATGTCCTAGGGTCTGAGCGAAGAGGATTAGCTCATTGTGTTTTTTAAAGCTGTTGTGAAATCAAACACAAATCATTCTTCTACAGCTCCCTTCCTCTCATCCCTCTCTTATTCTCATCACTCTCTTCTTCTCATCCCATTCTTCCTGTCATCCCCCTCTTCCTCTCACCCTGGGGTACTCCCCTGTTCCTGTCTCTTTCTCCCCTATCGTCCTTTATCTCTCTCATCTCTTCTACTCTGCCACGCCGACAAAAGAATCAAAGGAACTTTGATAAGACAACGCTCGATCCCTCGATACATAAATAATTTCCGCTGGTTACAAAAACATGATTCATTATTTAAAATGAAATTAAAATGTCTGTGAAAATGCACAGGGAATAGATAAATGTATGCAATTTTAGCCTACTAATGGTTGATAGCTTTGGGTTTGGCAATCTAAACATACCTGGGTTCTACTTTCAGACAATGTTCTAATGCTAGCATGGCTAGATTTATCTAAAGTTTAGACCATAATTAGCCAGCAATCAAATATTCTCAGTCTGTCTGTCCTCCCTCTCTCTCCATCTGCCTGTACCTCTCTCTCCATCTGCCTCTACCTCTCTCTAACTTCCTCTCTCTCCATCTGCCTCTACCTCTCTCTCTCACCCCCTCTCTCTCAATAGCCTTGTTTACACACAACTCTAACATGCGTCCTCTGTCCTGATCTTGTCCAAGTGCCCACATTTTCGGACAGGCTAATAAAAATTATATTATTTCTATCAGATCTTTCAACTGGAAACAGACAGTATCGGGATACGGACACGTTAGAACTAGGTAGAAACGAGGCTACCGAGTATTAGTGTTGAAAGCAGTTATGGCGGTGCTATCTAACTTTAAGCCAGCTGTTATTGACGTTGCCTGTCAGACAGTAATCAAGTTAATGGCATCAATCGGACTGATACGACGGCCGTATCGCGCGTGTGATTGTGTCTTTATGACCGCTCCACATCCCATAATTGTATGTCCTTGGCCGCGGCGACAGCTCGACTGCTGGCACTGGCACTAGGCGGTGACCTTGGACCCTGATTGGTTGACAGGCCGTGTCAGTTATTAAAAACACCACACAACCGGGTCGTCGTTACAGGGGACGGATATGACAGGACATGAGATAGCGACGGCCGGAATGTGTTCACACATGAACGCACACAAACTCATGCACACACCCACACTCACGCAAGTGGACAGTGAGTCCTGTACCCTTGGCCCTTATGAACTAATTGTGTTGTTTTTTTATGGTGGTTTGTTTTGTTGTTGTCTCTAGCAGAGGGGTCTTGCTGGAGCCTGGCCGGAGCAAAACATCCTGCCCCGACTCAGTACCACCATATTAGGATAAGAACACAGAAAAAGAACGCGGATCATGTCTCACACAACACAACAGGGCTACCATGACAACGGCGAGATATAAATGAGAGTCTCTCTCTGTGGAGTAATCTGAGATCAGAGTGAAGAGAATGTCCAGTCCTTTAACAGACCTAAATACCAAACAGGGCCCCTATAACTGCACCCTGAAGTAGAAGATTGCTCTTGCAGACAAGCATCCATTTTGTTGTAGTGTATATGGCTCTGCCTGTCTTGGACTAGGTGCAACCCAAATAACGCCCTATTCCTTACCCATTGCACTACGTTCATTTAGAACTCTGTGGGCTCTGGTCAGAATAAGTGCACTGCATTGGAAATAGGATTCCATTTTGGACTCAGACACTGTCTCTCTCTATGCTCTCTCTGTCTGTGTTTATTTGGACTGACTAACTAGCAGAACATGGAAGTACGTCAGTCGGGAGATTTCTCTTCTTGTTTCTTGGCGTCTGTTGGGAGACACTTCAAAAAGAGAGCACTTGAAGAGCGAGACAGAATGAGAGGGGAGAGGCAGGGAAGGTGGGAGGAAGAGAGAGAGAAAATGAGAGGGTGGGAGGCAGAGAGTGTAGGAGAAAGAGGAAAGGAAGGAAGGAGGAGGACAGGTAGATGGGGAGAGATGAGAGGAAGGGAGAGATGAGTTAAAGAGGTAAAGAGGGATAGTCCTGGCAGCCCAGGGTGGAGACTGTAGTGTAAAGGCCAACTCAGGACTGAATGACTGATAGAATGTGAGATATGTGAAAACAGCAGCAGACGGCAAGCATCACCCTATATTGTCTTCATCTTGATTTGATGTATTACATTTATACATGGCCTTAAAACCTTGAAAAATGACCATGCCGTGAATTATTTGCCGACTTTTATTTTTATCTGGAAGGTATCCGAAAGGCAAGTCAGCAAAAAAGCGGGTACGTTTATTTTAGTAAACGCAGTGATGATTTTAGTGAAGTTCAGCTTCCGACTTAGAATAAACATAGCCTAATTCTGAGGCTGTGTTTCCATGCCCTGCACTCTCACGCACATGGACTTTAACATGGTGACACACAATGTTAAACTAGAAGCCCAGAAACTATATTCCTCCATTCTTCCTTCCAATAAGCATAGCTAGCTAGTAAAGTTAATAGTTAACACAGAACTGTGTAAATTTCATGCTTTATTGAAGCTCCTAGAGATGCTACAATGTAACGAAAATAGTTAGCTGTATTGTGATGATAGGTAGCTGATGCAATGACATTGTTGTGACTATTGGCTGATTATCTGTGCATTGGCAAGTCAATGACAATAGTCCATGCAATTCAGTGACAATAGAATTATGTATAAAAATCAAGTTTGCTTCTCAAAATAATAGCTAGCAGTCTACAAAATGTAATTGTCAATAGCAAACTTCTGATAACAGTCACACTGATCATTTACAATACATGCGTAATTTATATGAACGGCTGTGGCTAGATAAAGTGTGCATGCCAACAAGAATGGGATAAATATTTAAGGCAGCTGTCTGCATAAAGGGAACAATATAAATATTGCCCAAATATATTTCAGGAAAGTAGACACAGTATGTCCAAGTTGAAAAGTATTTTAGACCACTCCGGCTAGCTTTTTGTTCCCAGTTGGCTGTGGGTTCTATTAAAATTGAGCCCAGTCTTCATAAACACCCTAAATCCAACGTGGTTAATGAAAAATAACCTTTCTCATGAGATAGTGTAATTCTCATTGGTTGAGAACAATTAGGCTGAAGTGCTGATTTAAACGTGAAATAATATTTTGGTTGGATTCAGGCGGAATTTTGATAAGGCAATGCTATTGTAGATTGAATACAACTTTTTTGTCTTTACTTCGGATAAAGACAGTAAGGAAAGATCCAGCGGGACAGATGTGAACCTTTGTTACAGCCTGCATGAGCAGCCTAGACGACTGGATCTCCGTAGGCCACTGATAGCAATCTTAGCATAACATAATCATATTTATAGTACTGCAGCCCACACTAAGTGACAGTCCTGTGGAACAGGAAACCGTAGTATGACATTCTGTGCAACAGAAAACATTTTTCCTATATTTTTCTGTGACACTTTTTAATCACTTGTCAGACATCAACGGTTTCAGCATTTGTAAATCTCTCACTCTGTCTGAGATAAAGAAATATGGTATACTACACACTAACATACTAACACACAGACACAATCGCACTGTTTTCTGACTGATGTTCCCATCTACGCCCTAAGAAGACTCTTGGATGGAGAGAAGCTAAGGAACTGAAGTACAACTATTTAGTTTATCTGCATCTCGTTCTCTCTAGCTCTAAGAGTTTGATACTTTCCTAAAGAAATATTTACAATTTTGCCTTCGAAAAGTTTTCAGACCTCTTTCACTTTTTCCACATTTTGTTGTTTTATGGATTTAGTTTTATTTAATTGATCGAAAGAAAAACATTTTGCCATCAATTTACACAAAATACCAAATAATCTAATTCATTGAAAATAAAAAACTGAAATATTTGATGTGCATAAATATTCCTTCCCTTTACCCGGACTCTACTAAAATTGGGGTCAAATGATCCTGTGTCACATGATCATCCTTGAAATGTTTCTAAAACTAGACTTGAGTCCACCTGTGGACACTAACCGTGTCACATCAACCAGGCACTTCCAAGAATAGGCCTCAAAACCCAGCGCTTAAATAAGAAGCAGCAACATCATGCTGTGAGGATGCTTCCAATAAGCAGGGATCTTGTTTAAATCCAGGGAGGAATGTATGGAGCAAAATACAATCAAATACGATAATTTGCTTAAATACACAAAAAAATGAAGCTTGAGAGGAAATTCACCTTACAGCAGGACAATGATCCCAAGCACAAAGCCAAAGCAACAATTGAGTGGCCCAAGAACGAAAAAGTTAATGTCCTACAGTGGCACTCTCACTGGTCTCAATTCCATTATGAATCTGTGGCCCTATTTCAAATTCCGGTCCACAAACATCATCCACCAGTCTGAAAAATGTGCCAGGAAGAATGGGCCAAAGTCACTCTGACACTGTGTGCAAAGCTGGTACATAGTGTACAAGAAATTAAAGTTTTAATTGCAGCAAAAGTAGACTCTACCAAATAAATAATTCAGATTATGTATGGGGTGGGGGCCTGGAGGTTTGTGCCCAGGGGCCCCAAATGCGCTAGTCAGGCCCTGGATGTATGTAGCTAAATAATTATATTTTGGATTACAATTCTATCTTAGCTAGCAGACAGGTTATCAGACAGTATAGTATCAATAGTATATATACATAAAATAGATTAAAAAGAATTAAAAATCACTGTTAAATTTATAAAATAATTGGCATGCTATGTCATTGAAATCTGTTAGCGGACCTATTGATCTGTCGGTCTCTCTGTCTATGTGTTCTGGTGTATGCCTTGGCATTAGGATGTGTGTGCGTGAGGGTGCTTGACTGTCGCTACTGGACTTGAACATTAGATTGATTCACGTCACACGTCTAATGCTTACACTGAAATGGCCATTCATTATTTAGAGTTATTATCAAGGCCTGGTTCTTAGGATCTGAGGGTGAATATTAATATTAAGTAGTAGAACCGCTGGGATGTATGCACCCTACAAACACAGACATTCTCAGACATTTAGGTTGACAATATAGGTAAGGATAAATTGTGAAATTACCATCCTGAAATCCATAGGTAGGTGGAGTATTGTAAACATGCAATACCTACAGTAAGTGTTTCGTGCTCAGGTACCACATGGATCAGGGGCGTAGGTTTGAGTTCAAATGTGAGGGGGACAAACACTAGCGTAGCGTGGTGACGCCGGGCCGGGGTGCAAGCTGTCCTTACATGGACCCCCCCCCCCCCGGATGAAAAATTGTGAAGCGGTATATACGCATGGAAAGCCGATCCTGAGGTCTGACTGTGATAACCACATTGAAACAAACAAAAAATAAAATTACAAAAAACACTTTTATAGAGGTCAAGCACGGGCCCCCCACCCACTGTGGGACCTAGTGCAACCGCACCCCGGATAGCTACGCCAGTGGGGACAAATATGTTTTTGCAAATTCCCATGTTTTGGAATGGGATGGCCAACAAGCTCATATAGGTGTGATGGTCGGGTGTCCACATACTTTTGGCCAAATGCTGTATGTGCACTGATGGACAACATCTCATTGATTCTGCTACAACAAACACGCAAAATACAGCCTTCAGCCATTTCATCTAATATTACTTAGTTAACATATTTTCTATGTGTGCTCTTAGTGAAGAGCTGCTACAGACCTCTGTATTTCAATGTGTGTGGCTGATATGTGATCATCATGTACATTTTGCCTGTACTGTACTTGAATTTCACAACCTCACCTCCCAAGCTCCACCATTCTCTTGCATGACTACACTGGTTGACTCAACATCCTTCTGGTTCTACAAATAAATATGAACATTCAAGACATGGGCTACACATAACTAATTTTATTTAAGTTATCCACTTTTAAAGAGAACACTTTACCTCAGCTCCACAGTTGACCTTTTCTCCCTGGCTGTCTGATCCTGCAATGACAAGGACCTTCTCATGGTCACCATCTGATCCTGCTAAAATGCACAACATATGACATGAACAACTTGATCTATATTGATGCCTGCAGATCCTGATGGCAATGTTTGATCTATAAGACCCACATTAGGTTGAAATGTCAAATGCAGCTACTTATGTAGGGAACTACAACGTTAGCCAACTATTCAAGAGATCAACTACACTAGTTAGTTAGCTATATCTTCTAATGTATCACAGCTAGCTAGCTGTACCACTCACTTTGTCTTTGCATAAAAAAACGCCAGTTTGTCTAACTTAAGTCTTTTCATGGCTGGTGTCATACGGTGCTAGCCGTGAGTGAGGTGAACCTAGTGTAATGTAGACTGTTTGCTAGCTAGCTAAATAACGTTAGCTAGCAAGTTAATATACAGCTCCGGAGAAAATTAAGAGAAAAAGGTGCAGTGGTGTCTTAATTTTTCCGGACCTGTATATTTTGCAATTATCATTCATATATAACGTTAGCCTAAGTACAACTTACCTGTTTTAGAAAAACACTCTGATAAGATAAATATCTACCCCATTCATACGTTTCGGAAGGTAATTAGCTAGAGGTAATGTCAGCTAGGTCACCAAACTTTCATGAGCCAAAGATTGCAGTTGCTAGTTGCAACCGTAGCCTCCACTCTACTACCGTAACCAGAGCTATCCAGCAACTACTGTACCTCAAGCAAAGTGTCTGCGTGTGGTCCTAAAACCAGTCTGATTCGATTTATACAATTGCTTACCGTACTGCCACTGCAACGTTCTAAAGAGGTTGAGCTTTTTTATAATAAGAGTTGTGTTGATAAAAAGTGGGGGGGGGGAGAAAACGCCATTTTCAAAAAGTGGGGGGACATGTCCCACTCATGTATAATGAAACCTACGCCCCTGGATAGGATGAATGTCTGACCATGGCCCAAATACCTGCAGATTTTAAAGTTGGCCTTTTTTCTCCATTTCTTTCTTACTTTCTTTCATTTTTTCCGCTACTTTCTTACTCCTACTCCTTGACCACCCTTCCCCCTCTCTCGGTTGGGCCTGTCTAATGGAGTTAAAAGGGTTGAGGGCTGACCCAGGATTTGTGATAAAGATCAGTCACATCTAGATGGAGCGATATGAGTACAGACTATACTTGACAGAACAACAGACA
>JACXGI010007636.1:25167-36737 GCA_016801175.1 Esox masquinongy
CTCTGTCTGCAGTCGGAGACCCACCCTGCATGTACACATCTCTGTCTGCTGTCGGAGACCCACCCTGCATGTACACATCTCTGTCTGCTGTCGGAGACCCACCCTGCATGTACACATCTCTGTCTGCAGTCGGAGACCCACCCTGCATGTACACATCTCTGTCTGCTGTCGGAGACCCACCCTGCATGTACACATCTCTGTCTGCAGTCGGAGACCCACCCTGCATGTACACATCTCTGTCAGCAGTCGGAGATCCACCTTGTCCAAGTACTATAAAGCTAAACTCTGGATGTGGGGGTAGGTATGTTCATTTGTTAGATGGAGAGCGTGTGTGTCTGTGTGTGTGTGTGTGTGTGTGTGTCTGAGTGCATGTGTGCGCATGCTTTAATCTGAGCATGTGCAGTATTTCTAGCCAGGGTGTTTGCTGGACCCCCGCTGTTCTTCGGTTTGACACTTTAATTAGATAAAATACTGGGATTAAAGGATGTCCCTTAAAGAAAACCTCAAATCTCATCCCCCTCTCCCTTCCTCCCTCCCTCCATCCCACTGCGGAGAATTGATTTATGGTGTACTAGTGAGAGGAGCGTTTACAGCCGGTTGGATGGAGGACCCCCCCAACCCCTCACCCACCCATCCAGGAACTCCAACCCTCCTCTGGTCCCCCCTTTTCCTCAAGCCTGAGTCTGATCCCCTCCAGAGAAAAGCCAGACAGGGCCCTGCTGTCACCCAGACGGGGAGGGGGGTCTGGCTAGCCTGGGGGGAGGGAGGGCAACCTACCGCACAGTGCACTATTACTCTCCAGATTTAGGAGCTTATTTCAGTGCCAAGAATAGGCCTGAATTTATACAGTACATCTGAGATTACAAAAGTCCCCTTGGAAACAAAGTGACCACGATTGTGTTCTAAATAGTACACTATTCCCTGGCAGAGTCCTAAATGTCTAGCGAAGTCATTTTGGACACTACCGCGAGGAGACCTCCAACATTTTAAGAACAATGTCCCAAACAGGAAGTGATGTAAATCCATCAGTGAGGCTAATTCATGGGCTCCTCTAAATATTTTCTCAAGCTTTACCTTGGGACCATGTCCAAATCTTTATGTTAAATAAGCAGTTCAACTATTTCTTGACTGTAGTATTGGTGACTCTGATGAGAAATAATGAACCTATAAATCTGAACCAGGCCTATTATTTCACTCAAGAACTCTGCTTCATCTGCGTTGGGAAAACATGCCCCTGGAGTTCCAACTTCTACCCAGCTTGGTGTGGCTGTCAGCGGCAAGGGACCAGGTTGAGGTGGGGACTTGGGCTTCAGCCCAGACAGCCCACCACCAGTGTTTCCAGGCTGTATGCCTGTCTCCAGTCGGGGGTTGGTGGGTTGTCCTCTATGGCTGTCTCCAGTCGGGGGTTGGTGGGTTGTCCTTTATGGCTGTCTCCAGTCGGGGGTTGGTGGGTTGTCCTTTATGGCTGTCTCCAGTCGGGGGTTGGTGGGTTGTCCTTTATGGCTGTCTCCAGTCGGGGGCTGGTGGGTTGTCCTTTATGGCTGTCTCCAGTCGGGGGCTGGTGGGTCGGGATGATTATTGCAGCTCTACATTCCAACCGGTCATTTAGTTTACTGCAACAATCCCAACAGGAATTCGCTGAAGTCAGCAGTTCCTCCTCCCAGCCCAGGCCTTAACTAACAGCAGAGCAGAAGTTACCCGACACTTAACTCAAAACATTTACCTCAAGATGCCCACACAAACCAACCACATTTTTGCCCAGCTATCGAATTCTTCATAAAGGGCAATCCAGGTTTGCTCATTTTATTCCTTAAAGACGATTCACGCTTTTTCTGTCTTTAAAAGGTATTGTTGTGTTTTGTTGTTTTAGCGGTAGCAGGAATGTTGTAATTGGCATGTAGGTGTTTGTGCCTTTACAGCAAACTGTGGAGAGAGCTGTAAAAATAGTATTTCGCTCTTTGACCTGGGCAGGAATGAATTCTCCTGGAGAAGGAGAAGCTACAATCACTCACAAGACTTCTTGACTAATCAGCCGTCCGTTGTGCATTGCTCCGTTGTAAAACAAATAATGATATCGTTATTACTGTCCAGTTTGTTGCAATTTTAATATATTTTCAGGGACATTGTATTTTAGGACATAAAAAAATATATGTATCTTTTTAATGTTTCTTACAATATATTAATTCTTATTTTGTCACTGGAAGTTGAGGAAAGTAATTCCATTTGGAAGTCTTCCCTTTACTGTTTCATACTGTTTCATATTCTTTATATTATTAATAGTATTCAGCTCATTATTTTCACAGTATGTTCCAATTTGATCATATTATTATTAATAATGTAGCCTTGTCTTTGTTACAGTCAATATTTTTTTTCTTTTTGGTGGTTGAATCCCCAATCACATCCTGTTGCTTATATAGCAGTGAGTAAATAGTGCACTAAAAACGCAGTACTGTGCCATTTCGCCACCTAAATGTTGAGATATCTCCCCCCCCAGGCAAAATGATAGAAATAAGTACAATTTATAGTAGGGAGAGAAACAAACCCTGACTGTAATTGAAATGTAAAAATAAATAAATAATTTAAGCATGTGAAGAACATTTCAAGAACCAAACCCCTTGTACTGAGTGGACACAGGGTCCAGTTGGTTCTTTGAGAGATCCAGAAATGGAGGTGAATCATATTTCTAAAATATTCTGCATTGTAGTTTGTTTTATTTTACTGTGGCCAATAATATTAATTTGAAACAAGAGTATAGAGGGGGTGTTTGGGGAATTGATGATAGATCCTGAGAGTAGTACGTTTTGATGGGGGTCATGCTGCTTGCCTGTGGAAGATCAGATGGTGTAAGCAAAGGGTTATCGCAAAACCAGGCTTCAAACCAACACTCTTGGATAATCACTTCTCTAATGATGCAATGCCCTCATCATTCTGTTCTCACTCTCTACAGTACTGCTACTTACAGTGGACATACAGCAGTAGACTTTATACCAATTAGATGTTGTGAGGAAAACAGGAGTTATAAATAAAGGACGAAGAAAAATGTGAATGGGGGGGGTGACTGCCTATATTATACATATTTGTTGTATGAAGTATTTTTGGCAGTTGATAACCAATTATCTTTTGAAGTGACAATATGTATACATGTTGAGTATGCATGGCACTACGTTAATTATAATATCAATCTATCAATCAATCATACAAACAATATAAACGGCCAACTAAAACCTAATACAGCACATAAGCAAGACAAATGCAAATCCATTTGTTCAGTCCTATACACATACAAACACAGTCATTTCGTTCACACTGCATAAATCCACAACTATTCTTAATCCAGATCAGACACTGAATTGGAGAAATGAAATTAAAAGAAAGATGAATGATGTCTGTAATGGTGCAGCTAGGGTGAGAAAGCTTGAATCAGGGTAACCTCCCCCATCCTTCAAAATGAATGCTGTGTAGAACTAGTTGACCATCATGGCGGTGTACAGTACAGATACACACACAACGTACACAACAAACACACACACACGTAAACACACACTTCGTTAATGCCACCAGACCAGTGCAAACAGATTCCATGAGTCCATTCATTATCAGTGGAGCGCTGCCTTCCAACATGAGTCATAGTTGTTCCATTTAGTCCCTGTCTGTCTCTCTCTCTCTGACACACACACACACACACACACACACACACACACACACACACACACACACACACACACAGGCTCACTCACTGCTGCTCCCAGAAGAAACTAAAAACACACAGTGAGAGAGGGAGCTTCAATGGCTGCCTCAGGCACACGCACACACACACAGACACGCACACACAGACACACACACACACACACACACACATAGTCACACTGGCTGAGGAGAGGAGGCTAAGATAGATGTTTGGCCTGTGCTGGTTTAATGATAACCCCACCCTCTCTCCCCTAACTATGCAGGAACCTTCCGCCAAACAGACCTTATTTCAAGTAGTATTTGATGTCTTTGAAAATACCGTATCTGTGCCCGAATCAGTTGAACTAATAGACTGGGCTCAACAGTGCAAACTATGTCCAACTGTCTTTAGCAGGCAGGGACATTACCCTTTCAAATGGATTCTCAAACACTATTTAAACCCAGTTCCACAGCAAACGCACTCCCATTGCTGCAGAACAGCCTGCCCGGGCCCTGATTGGACATTCCAAAGGGAGAGCCCAGTACTTGTGTTGCCTTCTCCGAGTTCAGTTTCCAAATTCAAGTGCCTCAAGAACTTATTTTTTTCATCATTCACCAAAAACGCTACTTCGTTCATTTTTGTCTGTCTCCAGGATAAGAACACAAACTTTTCCAATGTTCAAACAAGTCCTCATTTTTCATCTTCATGTTGGTGACTAAACTGAACCGCTCTTTGTGTTTTCAGGGTTTAGAGGGAATTATGAATGTGACTGCGGGGCAGCTTAGGGAAACAAATAAGCATAAGAATGCTAGAACGCCTCCCTCCCTACCCCGCTCTCCCCCTCCCCGTGGCTGCCACACGCCCACCCTGTAAACGGGCCACCTCCCCCTCTCCCCGGTTCAACCCGTTGGGACAAAGCCGACAGACAGCAAAGTGCCTTATCGCTCTCCCAGTGGGAGAGAGGAAGGAGGAGGGATACGGGGGAGGGAGAAGGGCCATGCTTTGTGTCTCGCAGGGACGTGAGCACTCGGCAGGGTTGGATATCCCCCCCCCCACACACACACACACACACACAAAAACACGCATACCCCTGACCCCTCCCCCCCGAACACACTACACTGATCACCCCATCCCATTGGCCCCTCCCCTCCCCCAGCCTGACACCGCTGGCCAGACTGACCTGTGTGTAACTGATTGGAGGGTTGAGGGCGTCAGGAGCTTATAGCACCAACTAGCACCTGGTATTGAATGGACTTAACAGTGTGGATCCCAGCTGCCCCACCGTGTACCGGGCTTCACAGCTTTCACCCTGCTTAACAAACACCCTCCTCATTAACACAGCAACCCTACAACACCACTGCTTCCACCTTAACCCCCACATGCTCTCTCCCCAGCCCAGCTCAAGAGGTCCTAGTCTGGGTTCAGCTGGGCAGCAGGCGGGGCTCCCGGAGAAAACAGCTCTGGTCTTGTTATTTGTTTGGATAGTCACTCTGGACAGAGGTCTTAGCCAGGCACCGACCAGAGACATACTGAGGTATACACGTATGTACGCACAAACACAGGCACATGCATACACTCCTCCGACCATAGGCCCAGTAACCTGAAACAGCTCGGGGGAACTCCGGCCCATTCATCATCATCATAGCCTGGCTCCGATCCCTCTAAACACTCCTGTCAGTGGTCACACTGGGGTGACACATGGACCCGGGACGCGCCGACGGCCTGCAGACTGGAGCCACAGTCTGGAGACACACTGCAGGGAAAGGCCAGCTACTTTCCAGCTAGGCTAGTATCAAGAAAAGAGCCCCTTGTGCTGTGACGTCCCTGGGTGGTGGAGCCACTCTGCCTGGCTGTCTGGAACATCCGTCTGCCGAGCTATGTATGGATATCAAAAACACACTGTTAGACTTAATATAAAGTCAGTTATAGTACTGTGTGTTGATATTTATTATTTTAATATTATTTTAATAGTTTTTCATAGTATCATCAGTGGTGGTAGTAGTAGTAATAGTAATTGTTATTGTAGTAATAGTAGAAATAGCAGTAGCACTCATTGAGGTTGTACTAATAGTTGTTGTAGTGGTAGTAGTAGCAGTAGTAATAGTATTGCATCTAATAGTAAAGCAGGTGGCAACAACGGTAGTAGTTTTAGAGCTACTGTAGCTGTGTTGGGTTTAGCCTGTCCTGTGCATTGGCCCTACCACCCCTCTACTCCCAGTTCCTCTCCCCAGCTCACCTAGTGGGCCCCGTCCGGCCTCCTGACACTTTACAGCATCAGCCGAGGCCAAGGATTACAGCAGCTAGTGAGGGCACTGCCTGGAATCTACTGTACTGCCAAGAAACAGACTCCCACCAAGCCCTGGTTTTAGTCTCAACACCAGTTCTAGCCTTGGCTCTGGTCCCAGTGCAACACAGTGGCAACAGTCGTCAGAAATGATGAAAGGTCAGTACAGTTCTGGTAAATCTAACAAATGCTTAATAGAGTAAAATACTATACTCTTTTGAAATGAAAGAAATCCATCAAAGGTGGACTATATTAATTTAAGGAACATGGAAGTGTGGTACATGGTTAATATACCAAGTCTAACGGCTGTTCTTCGGGCACGATGTAACACAGAGTTCTTAGCCATGGTATATTTGCCATATACCACAACCTCCAAAGGTGCCTTTTCGCAATTCTAAAATGGTTACAATTGAAGGACTAAAATCATACTCATGGTGGTTTTATATACCACGTCATTCTGATAATCAGCAGGGTTTGAACAACCCATTTTATAATAGCACATAAACCATTGCTAAATAGGAGACAGAAAGTCAATGGAATCCAGACATTTTGGTGGAACTTCAAATGAATGTCAAATATTAAAAGAATACAGTCTTTGAAATGATACATTACAACATTTTTAAACCACATATGGCCCATTTATATGTTTTGCTATTATATTGATTTAACAACCCTGCTGAAAAAGCTTAGACCAACAGTCTGGGACGTTGCAAATAACAAACCTTTTTTCAAAACCTCCCATTTTGGGCTGGATGTGTTAGTTGTTCATATGTCATCATCTATAAGTAGAAGTGCTATAGTACCTCAGTCAGCCATGACATTCCAAGTTTGAAAGCATGTGGTTTTGATGAAATGGTCGAATAGCTGCACATGGTATATGACAGCACACAATTTCCGTGTTTTGAGTGGACAGCCAAAAATGTGTCTCGACAGGGCCAAAAATCCCAGAATGCATCCTAAATTTCCAAAATGGTCTAAGCTGTTCTTTTTTCAGCATGGAATTTAATATTTAAAAATGTATTTGCATATAGGCCTACAGGTTTCATTTTAGAATTAAATTATCTATCGAACAGCTCTTTCTAATGTATCACCTCAAAGAGCATTTGAAACTATACTCTCAAAATCTCCATTAACTTTCCCCATAGCTTGTTCGTGACATTATTCATAATGTAATCTAGAATATCAAACACAAGGAGGACATTTTTTGTACATTGGTTATTGCATTAATATTGTTAGTGTCTACTTGAAAAGCAATCCGTGAAGATGAAAATAGACAGATCGGAAATACATCTAAATGACAGCGAGTGGCTGCGGCTTCAACATTTGTCCTTACAATTTAGCCACCTTTACCTCAGCATCAGCCCTAATTTTTGCACTGGCGAAGATCCAGCATTCAGTCCAGAACCCCAGTCCAAGCCTAATACTCCAACCTCAAAAGCGCTATTCCTCCAGCACATCTCTGTAAGCTCTAGAGAAACAGGACTCCAGACCGGGGTTCATGCCATTAATCGCGCAATGGGTTTAACAAACGGTGCCGCGGTTATTCAGGAACCAACGTTCTTTCCTATTTCCGAACAAAGTTCCAACAGCATTCTCTGGGGGTTGGGAGGGAATTAGTGGAAACTGGGTCTTTGGTGAATGTAGATCCGTTGCTGAGACAGTGAGTGTGGGGAAAACAAGCTTAGAATTAATCTCACATGGAATCCTATTCCTTATATAGTGCACTACTTTTAACCAGGACCCCTAAGGAATACCATCCGACTGTGGGAAAAAGTAGTGCACTACGTAGGGAGTAGGGTGCCATTTGATGAAGCAGGCTTACTGTAGTAATCCCCTGAGCAGACCAGACGTTCATCTGACTGACAGGCAGCAGGAGTCTAGACATTATGGTCACAGCAGAGCTCTGGATGCATCGGAAATGACACCCTATTTCCAAAATAGTGCACTACTTTCGACCACAACCCAATGGGATTCCTCATGCATTCTGGTAAAAAATAGTGCACTTCATAGGGAATAGGGTGCCATGCCAATGTAACAGAGAAATAAAACCTCATTGAAAACAATCAAGGTCAGATGTGTTTTGTAATTCCATTGACTTCAGTAAAGTAATAATGCAGCATCTATCCATTCTGGAAAATGAACACATTTTCTTTATTTATAATTTACCCAAAGACATTAGCATTTTTTTACAAGTTGTTTTTCATTTCAGGCAGTGTAGGCCATTGTTTGTTTTGGAAAATTCAATATTTTCTCTGACAGCTGAATTACATTTCTTCACTTCTAGGGCTAATGGCGCATTTGTGCAAATTAGAATCATTGTTGAACCAATCTACTGTATGTCTCCACTGTTATTCTGCTGACATTCTCTGAAAGTCATTTATTAGGATGTTTCTCTCTTTGTAGAGAGACTGTGAGAGTCATTAAGTTCTATTTTAGCTGGAGAAGAAAAACATTAAATACATGCCATCTGTTAGCTAGAGAGCCGGGCAACACTGACACGCACGCACGCACAGTACTCACGCGCTAGCAAGAGAGGGCTTGATTCTACCCCGCCGACAGTCACAGCCAGTGTTTTAACTGCCTGTTGATTTTATAGGCTTCTGAATGTCATTATTATGGCTTCCTTCCTGTGATGTCATCAGAGCTAGTGGGTTAATGAGAGGAAGCGGTGAACATGAACTCTCCCAAAATATTTATAAGGCGGAGACAACAAGAAGAAGAGAAAAGCCCCAACCAGCTAATGAAGAGGGTAACTGACTGAGATGTGAGTTATGACTGTGTTAAATGATTAATTGTTTTGGGAGTAAAGATGGTTTTGCAGAGCAGCAGATGAAGGGATTTGTGGATCTTATTTTCCTCACAAAAACTACCAGAATTTGATTACAAAGATAAGGTTAGCAGATTTAGTTTGTGGATTCTGCATCCTGCTGTATTGTGGTAGGTCACTATTTAGTTGCCTTACCAAATTCAAATTCAAAAGACTATTTGCAAATCAAATGCTCAAACATAAACATTTCTTTACAGGTGACTAATTGCTCTTCTATTATTTATGCATGCACATATATGGACAATGTGATGTATTAGGAATAATGACTGTAGGCCTACTGTGTTTTTGACTGTGTTTTACTAATAGTGTCTCTAAACACATTTTGAGTGATCCACAATACAATTTTAAGAAATTAAAGGTCTGTACATTTGAGTTACTGCATTATGTAGAGTGTCTGTTTCATTATTACAATGTCTGTTTCTGCATATGTCAATTTATTTTTAAGAGAAAAAAAGATCTCCACCAGACTATCTTAAGATTAATGCATTCACTGTGATTTGCTCTCATAAATGAACATGTAAATTAACAATTAAAGTGCATGTGAGCAACCCATTTCAGACTCTTTTGGTCTTACATTGAAAGACATCATTATGTAAGAACATTCACCATGTTACCAAAAGTAAATCCACATAAAATGAACACCAGTAGAAACCTTCATTTGTATTTGTATTTTATTTTGGCATTTCTTTGTTTGCATTTATATTAAGCAAAGTGCATCTTATTTTCTTTTTCTCATTAACACATTGCACAATACATAAATAATGATGCATATAAAACGTCTTCATATTTACAAGTAATAATATATTTATATATAACATAAAATACATTTTCGCTTTTTATTTCACTTTAATTGAATCTTAGTCATTTGTCACGTCGCGCAAGTTCATTAGGGTCCGTCTCTTCTTTCTTCTTTAAACGTCTTTCTTTTTCGAACCTCTGAAAACAGGAAAGGGCCAGTCCTCGGGTTCTTTCACAGTCGTCGGGTGACAGGGACGAGGAAGAGGAGGGAGAGTAAGGTCAACCCATAATCCGTTGCTGCTATCGGTTGTTGAATATAACTTCCAGCCAGCACGGGCAGCTACTAATAAACTGTCTGGTGTAGCACTGGCCCCAACCCTTCACAAAACTGATCTGTACAGTGAAGCCAGTCCTCGGCTGCTGTGTGAACTCGTGATCGTTAGGCCTCTGCAGGCTGTCCGCTTTCTCAAAGTCAAAAGCCTTTATGGAGAAGCCGGGGAACACTTTGTGCACCAATAAAGTCCGCGAGTCGGGATTGTCCAGTGTTGCCGACTTGATGAAGATTGGGTAGCAGCTGCGGTTGTACACCCACACCCCGTCGTGCTCGCGGCTCAGCTGGATGCCGTAGCCGATCTTGGTCCGCACCATCTGAACCAGAGGGCTCTTGTTGTCCGAGCTCAGCTGACCCAGGCAGAAGCCGTTCCCCTGAGGTAGGTCGTAGAAGATGTCCAGGGAGGGCTCCTGGACCGAGTAGAGTCGCCCGACACGGGTCTTCTCCTCCCAGTATGCCACCACGCACCAGTGGGATCTGTCGCCCGACTCCTGGAGAGCTTGGGAATCTGTAGGCGAAGAGAGGGAAAGAGGGTTAAAACACTGGACTGATGGATGAATGACGTGCGTTTCGCTTTACTAATTCAACATGTCTGATGATAAGCAGCCAGGAGAAGATGGGACTGATAGGGAAAGACAGCGGTGGAAAGAGATAAGAATGGAGGATAGTGAAGAACTGGGAAAAACAAGATTAGCCAAGGTTGACTTCCTGTAGTGAGTCAACGGGAAAACCAGTCTGGCGTTTGACTAGCATGAAGATGCGGCGGCTGAGAGGAATTCTTATCACGACTCAAGTCTTCAACGACACGATTAGATGAAAGACAAACAAAAAAAATTTATACTATTTCCCACTACGACTAAACACTATATAGACATTTCACAATATATTTCACTTCAAAGCTGCAGAGCCCTGTGACTCAAAAGCAAATAACACAGTGCAGCAAGGCGCCGCGTTACTTCGGCTGCCAAATACTGCTTTTAATATCCCAATAGTAATCCAAGAAAACAGTACCGTCAGGAATTTCTGGAATTCGCACAAGAAAAGCAACCAGCCGTGGCACCAGGACACATACACACCCATCCAAACTCTGTTTACACAAGCCTTAATGCTTTTTGTCTTTCTGGAGCCTTGTATTTTCCTTACGGGCCCACTAACAATGTGCTGACGTCAAGCGGACGGTAAATCTGTCCCGAACGTTGTTTTACGGCCGTTCACCTCATTCTACCAGTAGAGAATTTTGGGTGAATATTCCCCCCAAATGAAGGCAAACTCTCTTTAAAAGGCAGTATGAACAAGTGCCCAACTTAGGATGAGGTCTCCATCATGGATTTCCACCACTACTAGTGCATTGTGGGACATTTGGATGGCAGCCTTTTAGAGCTGCTCTGCTCCCTGCATGTAGGAATGGGTTTGATTAAAGGAGCAGAGAGATGGGGCCAATGAAACATAGCAACGAGGAGCAGCAGTGACCAGGAAGCCCAATTACATTTCAGTTACCAAACAATCTCAAGCCTTTATTCTACAGCACAGAACATGAATCAGAACCTCCTGCAATCGCTAAGTACAATTCCACAAACTCAGAGTTGTACATGTGGTAAACAAGTCCCTTCAGGGGAAAAAGAAATGGCCTTCCGCAGAACACGCCATCACACACACACACACACACACACACACACACACACACACACACACACACACACACACACACACACACACACACACA
>JACXGI010007637.1:0-36643 GCA_016801175.1 Esox masquinongy
CACACACACACACACACACACACACACACACACACACACACACACACACAAACTGAAGCACTGACAGACAAGGACTAAAACAATCTGTTTCTTGGGTGTCCGTCCCCTCGTCCCAAATAATAAGCAGAGTTCTGTTGACTGACTGGGGAAGGATTCTGGCAATCATTCCTTTCATACTTTCTGTTGGTAGTATTTAATGTGTTTCTGTGGTTTCCAAAAAGTGAAATCAAAATGACACGAATTGAATTGAATGTAAAAGTTGTTAATAAAACAATTGATATACACTAATGTATATGCAATTTTCATGATTTTGTACAAAAAGCAATAAACCAAACATGATAGAACAGGTGATGATAGAGACATGATGAATTATGTATTTAAATCAATGTAACCTGTCTAGAGTATATTTGGGCTGGTCCTAAACTTTTGGAGGCCCTAGGCAAGATTTGTGACCAGTCCACCAACTATCAACTAAAGACAGATATACATTTTCTTGGCATCTAAGAAAATATATTTCGTTTTGACGTGTGTTTCCTACAATTCCTCACATTGTTTCATGGGACGGGAAGAACTTATAATACATTTCATGCAATTCAGACTCAGACAACAACTCAGACTTGTGACACCTCTGGAAAGTACAACACTGCATAATTTACCAATTCAAAGCAAGTACATAATTTACAAGAGTAAATCAAGTACTACATGTCATAATTTACAAAAGCAAAACCAAGTCCTAGATTGGCATCATATACATAAGTACATCAAGTACTACACTGCATCATATAAAAGTAAATCAAGTACTACACTGTATCATATACAAAAGTAAATCAAGTACTACACTGTATCATATACAAAAGTAAATCAAGTACTACACTGCATCCTAAGCAAAAGTAAATCAAGTACTATACTGCATCATATACAAAAGTAAATCAAGTACTACACTACATCATATCAGTAAGTAATTCAAGTACAACACTGCATCATATAAAAAAAGTAAATCAAGTTGTCACGGTACGGTGAGGATCAGCGCCACCGTCCCGTACACCTCCAGTTCCCATCACTCCACAAACACATCCCGGACTTGTTTCGTGTCACATGTCTTCAACTATTCACACCAGGTCCCAATAATCTCATTAGTATGTGTTTAAATGTTTCTCCTCTGCTCCCTACATTTGTCGATCATTGTTGTTGCTGTCTGTATGTACACGTAACCGGTGAGTCCTTTCGTTTGCTGCTTAACTATCAGCCCTTTTGTTTTCATTAAGTTTGTTTTGTGTGCTCAGTGTTTGTTTTCTTTAAATAAACCCTACATCGAGTATATTCGCCTGCGCCTGGTTCCTCCAATACCACCGACGTTACACAAGTACTACACTGCATCATATAAAAAGTAAATCAAGTACTACACTGCATCATATAAAAAGTAAATCAAGTACTACACTGTATCATATAAAAAAGTGAATCAACACATTCTACACTTGTTTATATTATATAAGGAGTATAATTCTGAGCCTGCCAGGAATGAATTTTCTGCTGCAGATGTCTAGTTGCTCTCGATGTCAGAGGCTGATGTGAGTGACACTGTAAATCAGCACTCACAAAGCCACAAGTCCAAATGGAACATCCCTGCTAGGGTCTTCAGATTGTGTGCTAACCAGCTGGCAGGCGCCCAAAACCATGGAAACATGTCCCAATGACTCTTACCCTTCACCCTCAACCGTGTCCTCATGAGGAGCTTTGAGCGGATTGTCATGGCCCCTATTGAACACATCCTCTTCATTTAGTCTTAACACTGGAGTGGCGTGTCTTCAGCCCTCTGCTTTACTCCCAACTGCTTGGCTCTGCTTTACTCCCAACTGCTTTGTGATTTCTGTCTAGGAGACAGAAATCACAAAGAAGTCTGTAAATATCGAATAACAAATGCATAACATACATCAGACATGGAAAACTTGATAAGCAGAATCTGATTTAATGTACAGTAACACAAAAGAAACTTCCATTGTAATCTTAAATCATTTCTACTTATCGTTATTTTTTGGGGAAAAGCTAAATATGTCCTTCATGAGAAGCTAACTTTCCACTTACCAGAGATTAATAGAAAATAAAAGCCTTGAACTTCTAGGTGTTTACAATTGTGGTATCCTCCACAACAAATGGAAACTCTCTGTCGATCCTCTCCCTTAACCTAATTTGACCATGTGTTCAAGACCTCAAACCAGGAAGTACTGCTGCTGCTAATCATATTGTTGCATGTGGACCTTGACAGATTCTCTCCTCTTACACTCAATCTGTCCACGAGAGATTAACCTGAGGACAAAAGGTTTCATCACGGTCCCATCCCCACAGTGGTTCCCCTAAAGGTCACCCATCTCAGTATGGCTGGGAGTACGCCAATTTATATTCTCAGTAAGGAAGGAGGGGAAGGAGGGAGAGAAACAAGAGGAAAAAAGGAGGGAAAAAAGACGCAGGCTGGAGAAACAGAAAAAAATTGAGAAGACGTCAGAGAAGGATTTGGAAATGGAGGAGAATCTGCTACACCTGTGTTGAGTTGTACAAACACACACACACACACGCACACGATGCAGGAGACACTTAGCTGTGCATCCTAAACGGTCATCTAAATCAGTGTTTTGGGGGTTTTCTATGCAACACGCACACCACACCTACACACTCACCACATGCACACACACACACACACCTACACACTCACCACATGCACACACACACACACACCTACACACTCACCACATGCACACACACACACACCTACACACTCACCACATGCACACACCACACCTACACACTCACCACATGCACACACACACCTACACACTCACCACATGCACACACACACACACCTACACATTCACCACATACACATATACACCACACCTACACACACACACACACACACACCACATGCACACACCACACCTAAACACTCACCACACACACACACCTACACACACACACTTACACACTCACCACATGCACACACACACACCTACAAACTCACCACATGCACACACACCACACCTACACACTCACCACATGCACAGACACACCCCACACCTACACACTCACCACATGCACACACACACCTACACACTCACAACATGCACACACACACACACCACACCTACACACTCACCACATGCACACACACACACACACCTACACACTCACCACATGCACACACACCACACCTACACACTCACCACATACACATACACACACACACACACACACACCTACACACTCACCACTTTTACACACACACCACACCTACACACTCACCACATGCACACACACACTCACCACACACACACACACACACCTACACACACACCACACCTACACACTCACCACATACACATACACAACACACCTACACACTCACCACATGCACACACACACACAAACACACTCATCACATACACATACATAACACACCTACACACTCACCACATACACACCACACAAACCAAGAGTGCTCATATGTAAATCTCCTATTAGCCAGGCTCATCAGCAGTCCCAGAGGAGCCTGCCAGACAGACAGTGTGAATAACCCACCTGTATGAGAGCAGAGTGCGCGGAGACAAAGGACCTTGGCGGTGGAAGGATTCCATTATTATTTCTCGGTGAATAAATAATTCAGTTTTTACGTGGCACTCGGTTTCACACACACAGCCCAGTGTTTTCACATGTATATATTCTACTGCATTAGTGTTGCCCTGGAGTTATGATGTATGGGCATAATAAGAACGGGGAAGAAAATAATGAGTCCGTCTGTCTGTCTGTTGGCAGATAAGCACAGAGGCCAGGCATGCTTCTTCTGAGGAATGAAAAGTAAATGTACAAACATCATTCCTCTGTGAAATACTTAAAATCTGTAGTGTAGTCGTTGGTTCTCTTACGTATTCTGTCATAGCGATAAGTGCCTGTTGCATAAAAGCTCAAGAACATTAATGTTGGCACTATCAAACAACTAGATACATAAGTATAATACAATACAACTTCAGTACGATTACAATACAACTTTATTGTCCATGTGTTACAGTGACCAACAGAAACATAGAGGGCACTAAAGGCCACAGAAACAGTTCCTTGCAAATTATCTCATAACAACAAGTCCAATGGACATGAATGACCATGATCATCCATACACCTAAACGATAATGACCATGATTATCTATACACCCAAATTAATATGACAAGGATTATCTTTACACCCAAATGATAATGACCATGATAATACATACAACCAAATAAAATGGCCACCTACCCATCCCCCTCGTTCCCTGTTGCAGTGTTTCCCAATCCTGGTCCTGGGGACCTGAAGGGTGCATGTTTTTGCTCAAGTACTCACACACCTGTTTCAAATTAACGGCTTGATGATAGGTTGATTACATCAATCAAGTGTATAAGTGGTAGGGCAACATTTGAATCAGGTGCTAGGACAAAAACATGTGCTCCTTGGTGTCCCGAGGACCAGGATTGGCCCATTGTCATCTATCACTCCTCATCTGTCCAGATCCTAGCTGAAGGACAAATAAAAGTTCTGATCCTTTGTGTAGCTTTGACTTCTGGGTATAAAGTGAGCAAAACAAAACAGCTAATGATGCACTTAGCTGTTCCACCGGTGGCTTGGTAAAAAGTCTCAATGCCAGTAGAAACATAAAATGTGAATTATCTTGACAGCAGACAAGATCAATACAAGAATCGGCGTGTGAAACGGGTGCATGTCAAGTCTGAGTGAGCGACTGGTGAGACGACCACCGGAGCTGAGTTGTGGCCGTTATCGTTGCCCCAGCTGGTGAAATATGGATAGAGTTTCTTTGTGATGGTTTGACCAGGGTAGCCCGGACCCCCATCCTTCTCCCACCCCCTGGACATCCGGGTGGGCTAGCCCGGACCCCCATCCTTCTCCCACCCCCTGGACATCTGGGTGGGCTAGCCCGGACCCCAATCCTTCTCCCACCCCCTGGACATCCGGGTGGGCTAGCCCGGACCCCCATCCTTCTCCCACCCCCTGGACATCCGGGTGGGCTAGCCTGCTTTGAGTACTCGACTGACCTCCATCAACACATCCGCCTGACACACCTAGAGCATGGAGATGCCAAGAACGCTCAGGACGAACTCCACCCAGCAGTATTCTAGTCCCGACCAACCTAGGTAAAGTGAATCCTTGAGGTATTTGTGATGTTGGAATTTTAATGTGGCCAAGTGATATATACAGCTCCGGAAAAAAATTAAGAGACCACTGCACCATTTTCTTTCCTTTCCAAAAGAGTCAAAAAGGAACGTTTTGAGTGAGGAACAGAAGGGTTAAAATTAAGAGACCACTGCAAATTGAACGCTTCTGTTCCTCACTCAAAACTTACCTTTTCAACTTTTTTGGAAAGAAAAGAAAAATGTGCAGAGGTCTCTTAATTTTTTCTGGAGCTATATTTAATATGTTATATATAATATATAACTGTCTATATAACTCTTTGGTTTGGCAATTTTAGTCGTTGGATTCATTGTATTTTTTGTAATGTTCAATTCAAGGCACCCTTCCCTGATTACAAATTAAAATGAAAATCAATATTTTTTTTGCTTTTTGCTGCAATATTGGCAAACATCAACCAACAGTTCTCAGACGTTATTGTAACTGTTGGTAGAACCTATGTATCTGTTTCTAAATAAATAAACATGTACAAGTCCATCTTACAACACACCTAGTTAGAAAAGTAAAGCTGTTTTCATTTGGAATGTTTTAAATAATAACAGTTTGATGGTGTGAACAGAGTTACACCTCCCTTAGCTACTAGACAGAAACACAAGAACAACTCGGATGATGGTCACTTCAACTTGTCCAGGGAAATCTCTCTCTTTGCTCACTGTTGGTGTTGATTGTATGTCCTGTCCTGAATATCAGAGCAACTGTTTGTAGAAAGATTGTTGAAGAGCCGAATACAGTTTTCATCCTTGTTCCATTTGACCACAGGGTTTGTAAACGGTGTATAGTAAATGAACAGCCTCTTACTGTCCCGCACTGGACTCAGAAAGGAGAGGGAGAGAAACTGCTTTATCATTCTTTCAATGCCAACTATGAATTAAAATAATAGAGAAAATGAAGGGAGAGATAGAAAGGCAAGCTCACATAGTTCAGTCCCTTCCTGTCTTTGACTTAATGTTGTTTATGTTTATCACAGAATTGTAGTAATCAATCACAATGTCTTAAATGGAGATAAAAAAAATAGACATGGCATTTGCCTTTCCATCTCTCCTATCCCTGTCTATCTCTCATTTTTCCCTCAATCTCTCCTTCTGATCTTTCAGTACTCCTCTTTAGGGGACCTTCCACTACTGACCTGCCACTACTGACCTGCCACTACTGATCTAACACTACTGATCTAACACTACTGACCTGCCACTACTGACCTGCCACTACTGATCTAACACTACTGATCTAACACTACTGATCTGCCACTACTGACCGGCCATTACTGATCTGCCACTACTGATCTGCCATTACTGATCAACCACTACTGATCAACCACTACTGATCTGCCACTACTGATCAACCACTACTGATCTGCCCCTACTGATCAACCACTACTGATCAACCACTACTGATCAACCACTACTGATCTGCCACTACTGATCAACCACTACTGATCTGCCACTACTGATCAACCACTACTGATCTGCCACTACTGATCAACCACTACTGATCTGCCACCACTGATCAACCATTACTAATCTCCCACTACAGACCATCCACTACTGACCTGCCACTACTGTTCCTGGTTACTACAAGGGACCAGTTTTTCAAAGCCAGTTGAAATGGATTACGGAAGGTTAAATTGAAATGGATTACGGAAGGTTCAGTTGAAATGGATTATGGAAGGTTCAGTTGAAATGGATTACGGAAGGTTCAGTTGAAATGGATTACGGAAGGTTCAGTTGAAATGGATTACGGAAGGTTCAGTTGAAATGGATTACGGAAGGTTCAGTTGAAATGGATTGTGTTGTTCAATATTTCATTGACAGCGACTTCACAGAATGACACTATAGTGACAAGCCAGGGGATAATTATTTTTTCACTGCATATTTCTGACTCTTTCTCCTCTCTCTGTCTCTGCCTCTTTATCTCTTTGTCTCTCTCAATCTCTTTATATCTCTACCCCTCTCTTTCTATTTGTTATTTCTCTCTTCATTTTCCCCTCTGTCTCTCTTTTACTTTCTCTCTTCTCTGTCTGTCACTCTCTGTCTTTTCTTCCTCGATGCCTTTCCTTCCATTCATGGTGAGAATTAGTTCAGCATAAATTACCCTGTGGAATATTCAACCAGTGTCTTGCCACCAAAGGCTAGGATAGCTGATGACTAAGGAGTGCAAACACAAATGCGAACACACACATACTTGTTTTACTATACTTGTGAGGACTTCAGACACAAATACACACAGACACAAACACACAGACACGGATGTCAGTAATGCAGGAAACAATAATTTATCCAACAATAATCTGTAAATATACCTGGTCCTATATGGATTGACTCAAGCCATATAAATATGAGTAGAATGAAGTGTGAAACTCAAGCCATTATGTACAATGGAGGATGAACTGTTAATCCCGAAGGCATTACCTACAATGGAGGATCTCCGGTTTATTGCTAATCCCGAAAGCATTTCCAGAATGGAGGAAACCTGGTTTACTGCTAATCTGAAGGCATAATCTAGAATGGATGAAGTCTAGTTTAATGCCAATCCAAAGACATTATCTAGAATGGAGGAAATAAAGTTTACTGTTAATCCCAAAATCCTTATCTAGTATGGAGGAAGTCTGGATTTCTGTTAATCCCAAAGTCATCTAGAATGGATGAAGTCTGTGTTAAGGAATTAGCCCCTGTAAAAGTGCTCTTCAAAAAAATTTGAATTGAACACCCTAATTACTCTCATTAGTTACATGAATGAGGAGGCAGCATTGATGTGAAAATATGTCTCGCATGATGGAGTGGTAAAAAAGGTGGGTAAACTATGAATTTATTCGGATCATTTTGATACGACAAATCATTCATCAATATAATCAAAAAGGTATGACATTTTTGCCGGACCGCGTAAGTGGAGCCGGCCTAGAAGAGTGAATGTCACAGACAGACAGACAGACAGACTGACTGACTCTTGTTAAATAGCTTAGTGGTTAGAGACACTGCAAACAACAGGTTCCGCTCTCCTGTCACAAGCAAAACGATTTATGTATTAGGATTTGTTCAGGATAGACAAACACTTCGCTGGCTACACGTTTCTCTCGTCTTTTCCCTTGATGAAAAAGTCAGTTATTGTCACCTATATTGATAGATACTGTACCAATGTCATTCACGAATGGCTAATAAGCTGTTAAAACGGCAAAAGCCATACAGTTCATAGCTATTTGTGGTAGAGTTAAATTTAACAAGAAATGTTAGTCAGTTTACCACAATGCTTAATGGCGTCTAGCGAAATATTACAGGCTAATAAGCTTTTAAAACGGCCAGTGGCAAAAGTCATACAGTTCATAGATGTTATTTGTGGTGGAGGTAAACTTAATAAGATGTTAAAACGGCCAGTGGCAAAAGAGGATTTGTTCAAGATAGCCAGAAACATTGCTGGCTATAACCTTCCGTAGCTACGATATAGGAAGCCTAAAATAACACTGTTTACTGTTGTATCGCGACTATTTCTGGTGGATTTTCGAATTATGCATTAGGATTTGTTCAGGATAGACAAAAACTTCGCTGGCTACACGATTCTCTCGTCTTTTCATCTATTCTCTTGTCTTTTCGTCTTATCATCACCTATATTAATAGTTATTGTATCAATGTCATTCACGAATGGCTAATAAGCTGTTAAAACGGCAAAAGCCATACAGTTCATAGCTATTTGTGGTGGAGGTAAACTTAATAAGAAACGTTGGTCAGTTTAACTCAATGCTTAATGACGTCTTGCGAAATATTCAAACTTGGCGTAATGTTAATGCGTGACAAAATTATCTAATGTTGAAAAGCTATACTAACTCTTGACGCATGTATAGCTCCGGGACGTAGTGGTTAAAGACAGCCACTTCGCTTAGCTCGAATCCAGGGAGGACAACTACATTCATCACTCTTAATTGCGGGCTGGCTGAACTAGGCTTGCCTGATTTCTTATTAAACATGATCAGTTATTGCATTTGATGCAAGCCTACTAAAAAGGAAGGCCTAGTGTAAGTAATCAATCAGGTTATTAATCTAAAAAAAATCCTCTGGACTGAACGCAACTTATCTCACCACCATGGTCTGCTTCTTCTATCTCACGACTCTCAAGAAAGGTATTACAACTAGTGTCGCGACTTAAACAGAGCTACTGCATTTAGCTAACTACTGTATGTGGCTAGCCAACTAATTGCAATATCAGAAACTACAGTATTTTATGTACCATTTGATACCATATCCAAGAGTCTGGGAATTTTTCAGGGGAGGTGAAGACAAGGAAGTCGCAGGAGTCAATTGACGTTTGAAAAAGTTTCGTATGACTGTCACGTGGGACCGACTATTGCCGCCAGCGCTTGCTTGCTCTAAGCCGAGGTTGAGTAGGTCGTCGGTGTATAGCGTGCATGCTCATGAGTAGAGTTTTCGGTTGGACAGACGAGTGCATGACTGCAAGGCCAGACGAGTGCATGACTGCAAGGCAGATTGATCATGCGCAGGTGAACATTACGAGCATACTTCGCATGTCTGAGCGATGCTGGGAATGTGGGAATAAGTAGGTAAACGATAATTAATTAAATGAAAATGTGAGTGAACACTATTGCACAAATAAAAAGGTGCATAAACAGCTTTTACGTGTGTTTACCCTCCACTACAACCCTGGCTATCATATGTAAACATGGAATTACTCTTTAGGATGCTAGGAACAAGTGCACTGACTCTGTGGATGAAAGACAGGCAACAGAATTACGAGACAAACCCTAATTACATGGTAATACCAAAACGAGGGTTGTTCAATGTTTACTGATCTGTCAGATTGTCCCTATTGTCTCCAGAGAAACAGCACCGTAAAGATATTTTGACAAAATCATAGTGAGGGAATAACGTTTCCAGTCATCCTTTATGTACAAAAGTCACAAGAAGCTGACAGTAGTCATAAATTATCATTTTTTTATCAGCTGAAATAAAACAGAATTATCATCAACATAATCTAAATAACTCGGTAGAGATTCCACATCTTGACCATTCGTTCTTTGTCTTTCTGTTGGAGAGATTATTTAATGTCTCCTTTGGGAGCTCTGTGTCTTCTCATGACCAGGCAAACTCTGTCCTGTTCCCAAATGACACACTTTTCCTTGCATCGTGGACTATATTCCGTTTAAAATAGCGCAATAAATAGGGAATATGGTTCCATTTGGGACTATAGTCTGTGCGTTTGATCCCCTGTGTGTTTTGTTTGGTCGGATCAGAGGGAGACTTATTCTGATATGATGCTCTCAGGAAAACATCTCACATCGAGCTCCTCTTGCTATGAAACATCATTAGCCCAACCTAATCCCCATCAGTCGGCTGGAAAACATAATGCACTTGTCAGACATTTATTCTGCGAGGTCCACACAACGCTGTCAGAGCGGTGGACTTGGGATTTTCATTAACAATGCAGCCAGTGCCGCCTAGTGGAAGACTGCGGAATATCAGTGTAACACTGCACTTACATGACGTTTCTTGACCAGTAGTGGGCACTGATGGTCAGGAAACAGTAACATTACCAAGACATTAAGATGTCTGATTTATTAAAGAGGCAGTACGCCACTTTAGCTAAACAAATATTTTCTTAAACATTTTGAGTTGGACTTGTAGTCTGTTATTTATACGTGTGGAATCTATTAGCAGAATCACTATCATGCTTCAGTCGGTCATACAATTCTAAGTAGGAAAGTTAGTGGTTCTGATGACATGGGGCACACGCCTGCAGACATGTAACATAGTGTGACATTTTAAGCTCAGAAAAGCCCCTTTTACAACTAGTGGCCAAAAATCCCAGAATGAATTTTTAAGTAAATAACTGACATAAGCAACATAATTGAGAGAGAGGAGGGTCGAGGTAGCACGAAGAGGGTCGTGGTAGCACGAGGAGGGTCGTGGTAGCACGAAGAGGGTCGTGGTAGCACGAGGAGGGTCGAGGTAGCACGAGGAGGGTCGAGGTAGCACGAAGAGGGTCGTGGTAGCACAAGGAGGGTCGAGGTAGCACGAGGAGGGTCGTGGTAGCATGAGGAGGATCGAGGTAGCACGAGGAGGGTCGTGGTAGCACGAAGAGGGTCGAGGTAGCACAAGGAGGGTCGAGGTAGCACGAAGAGGGTCGAGGTAGCACAAGGAGGGTCGAGGTAGCACGAGGAGGGTCGTGGTAGCATGAGGAGGGTCGAGGTAGCACGAGGAGGGTCGAGGTAGCATGAGGAGGGTCGAGGTAGCACGAGGAGGGTTGATTGAAACAATTGAAAAACAATTGTTCAGTCACAGCAAAAACAAAATGAGTGAACCCCAGTTGATTCTGGTACATGCCATATGTGTTTTGTGATTCCATGTCGGCTGCGGGTTTTAAAGATGACCCTCTCTAACAATGTCTCTATTCTCACTGTTCAATTTGATTCACTTTTTGTCAGGTTATTCAAAATGTTCACTATGTAAACTGCTGAAAAGACAGAAGCTTTTTCAGAAAAACTGTTACGACGATGGTGAGAGGAGTCTATATCTTTGGATTTTATGTTCTGTACATTAAGTACATTAAGTGTAGTCTGTGTGACCTTTGTTATAGCTTCAATATACATTAATTTACTCATGGGTGTATGCTTTGAGTGTAAGTTACGGGACCCATTGTTAAAGATGCTTTTCTTTTTCATGTTGCAAGCTAAGTCTCCTAGCAACATGGGAAACAATGGGCCCTTAGTGATACGTTGACGGCTGTGGAGAGGCAGTGTGGAGTCTCTGAGGTAGGTTAAAACATTTTAAAATGTATTGTATTTTTTTCTTTTTCATATTCTCTTAACACAACAATCATTTATGCATGTTATAAAATCACAACGTAATCATATTCTGTTTTTATTAATTATTTTGAAGTACTCAATCTGCAACACATTTTCCTACACTAATCTGTTGGTCCAAAAACTCCAAAGTCCACTAGTTTTTGATCTTACTATGTGAGTACATTCAAATGCCATCTTGAATATTGAAAAATGGCAACAAAAATTTATTGTTGAATACATGCCGAGACATTTCTCTTCCAGGCATCATGTCAGTTCCCAACACCCCAGATAGTCGTCTTCGAGACAGCATGATTCCACAAACCGCTGACATTTCCAAGATGGCTGCTAAGGGCAGCGCCCGCTTTGGAGCTTTGAGTCACCATTCCTTTTTCTCCAGGCACAATCCGCACCCGCACAGGGTCAAACACATCCAGGGTGAGGGATCCAAGGTTCAAAAACCAGTATGAGGGATTACTCCTGACAATCACTTATTGAGGAACCTACGATCTTTGACAGTCCCAGATCAGTTGCGTTTTGTTGAGATGAGCCAAGGCCGTAGATAAAACTGAGTTTTATGAAATTAGGGACGGAAGACAAAGGGGGTAAAGAAAAAAACATAATTCACTCTGAAAAAGCAAAGAGAGGTGCATTATGGGAATTGGGGTCCATTGAGAATGCAACCAATACCGTTAACGCATTTTACTCAACAGGCCTGAATGGGACTCCAGTATGCATGGTGAATGATGACTGGCACATGACCTCACTATTCCCCCATCCACTCACCAAGAGCCAGGTGTTCAGAACCGTTACTGGAGCACCATTCTCTCTGCCATGCAGGCACAGTCTTTGGGGAGGAAGGAACAGCACCGCATACAGAAAAGGTGGGAGAAACACATCGGGTCTCGGGTTACGCAGTTTCCACAAAGATTCTGACATACACCAATGTTTTCTTATTTGGGATTTGTTCGTAGGTAAGAACAGAATCTACACAACCTCAAGAGCACACTTACGCACATTTTAGTGCCGACATGTTTCTGCCAAATAATTAGTTATTGTGTTTCCTTCATTTGTACAGTTTAAAATATAGCATTAAAATTACAATATTATTTCATAATTTATAGGATTTTTTAGGATTAGATTAGATTATTTTTATTCATAAGATTTTAATGATCATTTACATTATTCATTATACTATTTTTTTGGCCTCAGATTTGAGAGAGAACCATTTTTTTTAATTCCCTCAGTTGTGCTCCCTTCTCCGGGTACAGGGTTCACAGAACGACTCAACGGTTGTTTTTCTTTCATACGTAAATTACATTGATGCAAAAACTATCAATATAGGTGACTATAACTGAATTTTTCTTCAAGTGAAAAGACAAGAATTGTGGAAACCCGTCTTTTACTGGGCAAGGGGTTGTGGTCTAAATTACCCCAAAAAGCATGCATGGATGCATACTTCGAAAATCTACCAGAAATAGTTGACCATCCAGGAACTTTTGGCATACTATTTTCAGTTTACTGTGGTTTGGGACATGCTAATCCTCTTGCATACAGTACTGATCACGCATATCAGTCAATCAATCAATCAAATGTATTTATAAAGCTCTTTTTACATCAGCAGTTGTCACAAAGTGCTTTTACAAAACACCCGGCCTTAAACCCCAAGGAGCAAACAACAGTAGTGTTGAATTTCAGTGGTTAGGAAAAACTCCCTAAGAAGGCCAAAATTTTGGAAGAAACCTAGAGAGGAACTAGGCTCAGAGGGGTGACCAGTCCTATTCCGGCTGTGCTGGGTGAACATATTACTATATAGTATGCAAGTATGTGATTTCAGATTCAGCCTCTGTGTGTGATTTCTGTGTGGGCACACGGCCCTGCAGTCTCATGCCCTTTTATGAGGATTGGGGGGGTGTTTACTTATGCTAATTAGGAACAACTGGCACGCGCTTTCAATTCACAAGGACATGGTATTCATCATTATAAGAACGTAGATGCGAACAATTCAAGCATTTTTAGAACACATCATAAATCTGACACAGACTTTTCTTAGGACATTTCTCAAGAACAAATTTAAGAATAAATGTAGGATTAATATATTGGTGAATGAGGCCCATTGGTCCTGTTCCCTCGCTCAGACGCTGCTTGAACGTTTGTGCGGTTGTGCACCATATTTGTATATTATATTACTATAACAAATTGTTGATGGGGTTTGCTGATTAATATAATACTTTTCTAGGCATTTTAAGATTTTTTATACATATGAGCAGAGAAGAATTGGATTCCCTTATTTCTGGAATCAGAAGGGAAGGACTTGGGCATTGTGGGAAGGTTCCAGGGCATTCTGGGAAAGTTCCTGGAATTTTGCAGCCTTAATGTACTTTATTGTATAAAAACAAATTGTTTACACGTTATAGCAATATAAAATGATGTATTCTAATGCATATTCTATCCTCATAGTTTCATATAAAGTAAGCTTTGGCACCCTCCAGCAGCATGTTTTTGCTAAATTCCTTCTTTCTTCACAGTTCTGTTATCAGAAGCGTGGAAAGAGGAGCTGAAAGACCTTGCTGCAAAAGTTAGCATTTCTACTCAAGCCAGAAAGGACAAAAAAGATGTATGTACATTCACCAATAACATTGTATCCATTATTCAAACTGGAGAACTTCCGAAATAAAAATTGGGTTTTAGTGTTGCTAAAATCTAAGAGATTTCAATAAATTCAATTTTATTTCAGAATCTTGCTTACTGGAATTATGATGAAATAAGCAGGACATCATTGAGTAATTCTGGAAAATCAGGAAACTTGTAGAAAGTTCCCTGAATTATGGAACACTAATTGAGTTTGTTTGAAAAACTGTCTTGTTTATTTTAATATTATTCAGCGTATGCTAACAATATTTTGTGAATAATTCTGAAAATTAGGTCTGTTCTTGTGTGAGTGATATGTGTGTGTTTGTATTATGTGTGTGTTTGTATTATGTTTGTGTTTGTATTATGTTTGTATTATGTGTGTGTTTGTATTATGTGTGTGTTTGTATTATGTGTGTGTTTGTATTATGTTTGTGTTTGTATTATGTTTGTATTATGTGTGTGTTTGTATTATGTTTGTGTTTGTATTATGTGTGTGTGTGATATGTTTGTGTGTGATATGCGTGTTTGTATTATGTGTGTGTGTGATATGTTTGTGTGTGATATGTTTGCGTGTGATATGTTTGTGTGTGATATGCGTGTTTGTATTATGTGTGTGTGTGATATGTTTGTGTGTGATATGCGTGTTTGTATTATGTGTGTGTGTGATATGTTTGTGTGTGATATGCATGTTTGTATTATGTGTGTGTGTGATATGTTTGTGTGTGATATGCGTGTTTGTATTATGTGTGTGTGTGCTACTATTCAGGAGAATCAACAGGACGGTCTGGGTCTGGTTCGGAGGAAGACCCAATATTCAGCCCAGACAGGGCGGGTCATCCCCCCTTCCACCACACTTTACCAACGTCACCAACAGCCTCAGAAACATCGCCATCCCATTGGCCCAATTCTCCATGACCAGGAACTTATGGTACTTAGTCTCAGATTGTCTGTACAAGAAGAATCTCCATGTAGAATGACATTATTACTATTATTTTCTGGGGTACACTGCTGCTGCTCTGAAGGGGAGGAAAAAATACTGATAACTAAAGTATGTTGGTTTATCTGCATTCTGTCTCCGTTAAACTGGACAGGTTCTGGAGCTGCTGTGTCAAATCCTCCAGACCGACTCCTTGTCAGTGGTCCAGCAGTGGCTTCTGCTTGCAGGCCAGCAGGGTAGAAACACACTTAATACAGGCTGTGTCTGAAATTACATGTTCAAACAATAACGTTTCATTCTAGACAGAAACACACTGTGAGTGAGTGTTTGTGAGTGTGTAAGATAGTGACATTCACATGAAGAAGAAAAGAAGACAGATTCAGAGAAAGACAGCGAAAATTTGAACTTCCATTTATCTCCACAGAGAAGGACCTGGTGATGGGGTTGATTGAACAAGCAGTGGAGGATAGCACCTTCCCCAGCCTGCAGGAGAAGAGACTGCATGATATCGGCATGCCCAGACGCTATTCACACACCTCTCAGTCAGTCCAAGCACTTGGCACCTGCAGCCAGGAAGAACCAAGACGTAAACAACGACTTCATACCTGGTTGGTGTGATTTAGAAAATCACTGTTTTTTCAGTGTCATGTACTTATCGTTGTCACCATGAGAGCGCAGGAGTTTGCAACTTCAGAATAAATGGTTTGTTTGCTTCCTACTTTTAACAGTTGGTCTCTTCCCCGACGCCCAGTCAAAATGGAGGACATTCCAGGTATAGTAATGCTCATTTCAAGGTTTTGTTTTGTTGTTATGACATGCAATACAAACTGAAATCCAAGAGCATAAAAACTATGGATGGGTAAGTGGATAACATAAATTAAAAAAATTAAGTTGTTGGATCTAGGGAAGCTGAGAAATATGTTGTTGACACTGAGATGTGATTGTGTGAGGTCAGTTACCCAAATATCTTTTCTTGACATCTTCTCACTAAGCTATTCTTCTTTCTTCCAGAGAGGATTGGCAAGGCAGAGGTCCTTGAGGTCCACTCAGAAACTCAGAAAGTTCCGGATTTCAGGCCACCTCTTCCCCCGGTTGATCAGAACGACCAGTGTAAACAGAGTGGTTAGGATGCCTTGCAATGATATGTTTTGTTTTAAAGATGAGCAAACTGTTTGTGTACTTATCAGAATTATGTTGTATTATATGAAATATTATGATATAACTGTAAAACTGAGATTACTTGATGTCTCATGTTCTTTATATAGATTATATGTATATGAACATAACCAGTTGTCATGGTTCAATAGTATTATTAAACATTTTGTGACAGTTTAGTCAGAATACTTTTTCAGACTTTTTTGAGTTCTTAATCTTGTGCATTATTATTCAGTAAATTGTAAGTACAGTGGTGCTGGATGATGGAGACACTGGTAACAGGTGGGTTGAGGTATGTTATGATCGAAAAGCAGACCTTTAGTTATATTGGTATTGAGGAGTAGGTGGAGGTCAAAGGTTGTGGGCATAAAGGTGGGTGCAGGAATTAGCAGCACCTAAAGCAGCATTATTCAAACAAGCAGAGAATAGGGGGAGCCAAAAAATCAAACACTGAGTAACTCTCATAGATAGAGCCAGATGTCTAGAGCTTTTCAGTTGACACATTTTAGATAAATAATTTTCAACTCAGTGACAGTCCTCTGAGAACCCTAGCTTGCAATGTGTAAGTGGTGTTGTGGTTGACAGAATCAAGAAAACCAAATGAATAAAAACACACACAATACTGTTTTTTGTGTAAAGCAGATATGTCATTCAGTACTTTATTGTTGATGAGGTGGACACATGGCCAGCTCTGAAGCCTGACACCACCGTGGAACTCAAAATGGCCGTTTAACACTTTGCTGACCAGTAACACTTTTACTGTTACTGAGGCCTGTAAAATGCCACAAGAAATAATTTGAGACTATTGAATCTGAAATATAATCACTCCTACCATATCTTTTTAATCAGAAGCAGAGAAAAGAAGGAACAGCGATCAAGAAATCCTCTGCATTTACATCTATGGGACAGACATCTGTAAATGATATGCAGATAATAGTGTTTAGTAATCAAATGGACCATACATGTAATGCTTCTTACCTTAACTAACTAGCTGACCTAGATTGAAAGGGCAAAGTACAATCTCTATTGCTATTTAGTCAGTCGTAATTCCTATGGAATAAACACACTCAATCCTAATTGATTTATCATATCCCAAAACCACCTTTATGCAATGATTTGTGTTTCGATGATTGACTGGACCTTGGACTGTGATGAGCAACATGTTCTGGTTCTCTGAGGTGTGGACCAGAATGTATTGAGTATTGCTCAATGCTGTTGTTGCAACAGGCTCCGGTTATATTTCTGGAAGAGCAGTTTATCTTTGTGGGACTTACAGCTGGAGACACTGACATTTCAGGGAATCATACAGGTGAGCCCCTGCTTGAAAACTAATTAACTAGTCTGTACTACTACCTGATGGACTCTAATGAATATGTCCACCACAAATCATTTAAACTATAATTTTGTGTATTATGCTGTATTTTACATTTACATAGTATTAATTTAGCAGCATTTTCTCCAGAGCAACTTACAGTTAGTGTATATTATTCTGTGTTATGCATGATTAGAAAAAAAGAAAATTGAGAATCTACACTTCAACTCGTCAACTTGTTTTTACATAGCATTGTAAAGTCTAGTTAAATGTAGCATTTATTCATTCCTTGGTATCAAATCACTTGAAACTGAATTTATTGGACAAAGAACAGGGCGTTAAACTGCCTGGTACTGGATAAAACATTTTCAAAATTATTCAATCTAAACAAACAATTTTACAACAATCATGAACCGGCAAATTGTGTGGCATGGCATAGGACTGAACAGTTATTCAGGTTAGAAGAGAACTCTCCTTCCCAATACCTACACAATCATACTGGCTATGTGCCCTCACTGTTAGAGCATCTAACCAGCAGCCAAAGGGTTGCTCGATTCATTTCCGAACTGGCAAGGAGAAACGGTTAAAATAATCTGTATTTCTGTACCTGAGCAAGATAATTACCCGTAATTGCACATCACGGCAGCCCATACAGAATTGTTTAAATGTTATTAGACATATCTAATCAGAGAAACCATTAAAGTCCAAGCTTTAATCCCGACAACTACACAGCCTTGACAATGTTGCTCTTTGACCAACAATAGTAAATAAGATAAGTCAGGGCAATTGATAGCAGCAGTCACATTACCTAGCGGTGTTTCTAAAGCAAAGTCAACATTTTGTGTTGGCATTGTACAGCCTGTTTCCAGCTTACCTCATACCAGATTTACGTGTTGTTATCAATCGGTAAAAGATTTTGCAAAAAATACAATACTTTGGGCAGACAAGCTTATTGCCATCTGTAACGGTTGATGCGGCAGGACAAGCGCAGGGAGAATGGAGGACACTGTGATATATAATGTATATATAAACACAGAACATCACGACAAGACCAACCAATGTTACATTCGTAACTTAAATCAAACAAAGACCAGCAAGATACACTAGGAAAGAAGGAGCTTAAATAGGGACAGTGATTAGGGAAACAGGTGTTTCCCTAATCACTGAGAAAACAGAACAGGTGTCAGTTATTCAGGGATGGAGGGCCTTGGATCTCACTGGCACGGCAAGCCTGCCATACCAGGACATGACACTATAGAGGGCGTTGGATCTCACTGGCACGGCAAGCCTGCCATTCCAGGACGTGACTCCATCAGAATACCATGATGAAAGAGAAACACAAAAAATGACATTCTAGTTCACAAATTGTTTTGGATTCTAGTTGTTTAAAAATACAACCATTAAAACATTTATAGTTTCTGACCTGAAGAATATTGTTGTAAATGTGTTTAACATTCAGTTTTTTTACCTTTTCAGACGTTTCTTTCAAAGGCAAAGACAAATCTCATCAATGATGGTAAATATTAAGCCATGCAATTATAAATATTAAAAAAGAGGATTCAGAGGTACAATATCTGAATATTCAACATTTTCTCTAAAGAACCAACTATACAGTATCTGCATCTCAACATTTTCATACAAACAATTGAATTTGAATTTAATTTGAAGTTAAGATTGAACATGTCCTAAGCAGTTTATTGTACATGATTTGCATTTGAATTTCAATTAAGGGACTATTTAATTACATTTAATTGAGTGAACATAGATATATCTTCCATACAAATATTTGTAATGCATTACATTGAGGTCAACAAGAGGCCATCAAACAACGGAGCATGATTATCAGAGCATCCCTGACAAAGTAGAATTTATTTTCAATTGCACTGGATAAAAATCTACTCATTCAAATTCTCCTTCCTGAGTTGAATGCTGTGATACAGTTCAGACTGCTGCTGTCTCTGCTGATACCCGTGATGGTGCAGTCCTCCCTGAATCCAGTGGACTGCAGTCAGGTCTACGCATCAGGTTATGGACAGAACGGGGTCTACACCATCTACCCTGCTGGACCCACCTCACCTGTCCAGGTGTTCTGCGACATGTCCATGGATGATGGGGAATATCAAGGAAAGTGGACGGTCAGTATCTAATGTTTGAATCTTTAAATACACACAACTATTTACTTTTGTTTTACCATACTAGTCAATTTGTTTCCAACCAAAAACCATCAACCGGACCAAGAAACACTGCTGTGTGAATGTTTTCCATCTTTCTTACTATTTTAACACGTAAGAGCTCATTTATTATTATATTCGACCAATCACATCTTGGCTCTCTGAACCAGGTGATACAGAGCCGACGGGATGGATCTGTTAATTTCCACAGGAAGTGGGAGGAGTACAAAAGGGGATTTGGGAGTGCAGCCGGAGAGTACTGGCTGGGTAAGAATTTTTTTTTCTTTTTTGATACCATGGGTTGAAAGCATTTCCCAATCCCCCTCAGGTGGCCATGACAACAACGCCTGATACATTGTTGATTGGTTGTTCTGTTACGAAAAAGGATTCAACTCGGTCCCAGCATCATGATTTATTGTAAAATGTTGGCCTATGACAAAAACCTAGTGGCTAGCTATTTCCGACCAGTCATTTAGCAAAAAGTTTCTTCAGGCCAGGTTTGCATGAACAGTGTTATTTGCCAGACTGACCTCTGCAACAGTGTTATAAAATACACATTTGATCTCCACCTTGTCAAAGAGAGTTACCGGAAATAATGAATGAAAGGGGAGCTATTTTTGCTATTGTTTGCTAAAATCTAAAAACACATAGATTCTTTGCCTTCACTGGGAATTTTTATAGAACTTTTTTGTTATAGGTTTCTTTAATTTTATCATAACATCCCAAAAGTTTCCATGTAGAATTTATATAGTGTGGTATTATTTTCAGGACTGGAGACGATGCAGCTCCTGACTAAGGCCAGGAAGTATGAGCTGAGAGTGGACATGGAAGACTTTGAGGGCAGGAAGGTCTTTGCCCAGTACTCCTCCTTCTCTGTAGCACCAGAGTCTGAAGGATACCTGCTAACACTGGGCTCATTCACAGATGGAGGAGCAGGTAAGTGTCCCCCCCAAAAAACATTATTAAAATAGTCCAAGACGGATGTCCAAGAATGTAGTGCCACAATTAAAAGTTAAATGTAAATAGATATTGTCCAATAAATTCGGTCAATATCTGGAGCTCAGGTTAACCAGAATATTTGTCCTTGTGTTGCTTATCTTCATTAGTTTACCAAAGGTTCACTGCAACATAGATGGGCCATTATCGTCAGATGGTCGTCAGATGGTCTCTTGGTGGGCCACTAGATTATCGTCAGATGGTCTCTTGGTGGGCCACTAGATTATCTGATCTCTTGGTATCTGCAGCAGCAATAGTGGAATGATAGTTTTTCACATTTATTATTGATCAGAAATTACTTTGGGTAGACACAAAGATATACGATCACACTACAAAATAATATAAAAATATTACGAATTTGAAAGATATTTACATTTCCCATTAGACAGGCCTCTCGTCTTCTTTGCAATCCCACCGTTCAGTCGGTCCTTGTGCTTTTCATCTTTTCTATTGCTGTCCTCAGGAGATTCTCTGACTCATCACAGTGGCCAGAAATTTACCACTTTGGATAAAGATCAGGACTTGAATGAGGGCAACTGTGGCAAGATTTACTATGGTGGATTTTGGTACAACAATTGTCACTGGACCAACCCCAATGGGATTTATGCATGGGGAGAGTCAGCCTATGGTGTTGGCATCAACTGGAGAACATGGAAAGGCTTTACATACTCCCTGAAAACCATTACCATGAAGATCAGACCAGCCACTGCATAGAGCGGAAACAGCTTAACTGCCCTTAACTCAAGAATAAAAATGATTACTCTATAAGCCACTTAATATACAGTACACAGCATAAATGAGTACACCCCAACAGATGTCCCAGAAAATCATGTCTCTCTTCAGAATTAATACTTTCTATGGGATCCTATACAATTAAAAAAATTATCTCTCTGGTTCATTGGTTGTTAATGAGATTTGTCAGTACAAAGAAAAAACACTGAAAGTTTTTAACAAAGTGATTTCAGACCATGGTGCAAAAATGAGTTCACCCCAATGAAGCTTTCAGGAATTAACTTGGTAAAATGCTAATTAACTGGAATTCAACAACAGACAAGTCTAACCAATCATCACACAGGTTTCTGCAAGATAATTGACAATTAAGGATGGTATTTAACCTATACAATCTCCCCCCATCGCCGTAATTACTGACAATTACGGCACCACATGGAAGAGAAATGTCTTGAGAAATAAATTATTTTCTTTACATAAAAAAGGTCAGGGCTACAAGACAATTAGTAAAGCATTGCTAATCAGTCGCAATACAACTGCAAAAGTTATTAAAAAATTAAAAAAGGATGGACTTGAGGCAAGCATTCTGAGATGTCCAAGCCGTCCATGGAAGCTAACATTTTGAGATGAGCGTTTTGTCCTAAGGAGAGTTGAGGATAATTGCCATGCAAGTTCATCACAGTTAGATAAAGCTGTAGAAAACCAAACTGGAGTGACTGTTTCACGTGATACGATATGACGTATGCTGCACAGGAGTAGCATGCAAGGGTGTCGTCCATGAAGGAAGCCACTGCTGAAGCCCATGCACAAAAAAGCCCGTTCAGCATTTGCCAGGGCACATGTTGACAAAAGTTATATATCTCAGCCTGCAGGAGAATATATATAATATTATATATATAATATTGGGACTCCATACTTTGATCAGGTGAGACAAAGGTCAATCTTATTGGAACTGCTGGCATCCAAACTGAATGGTGTCGCAAAGGGGAAGAGGACAATGAAAACTGCATGGTATCCACAGTAAAGCATGGCAGTAGCAGTGTTCTTCTGTGGGGTTGTATGAGTGCTGCAGGTGTCGGGTAATTGCACCTCACTGAGGGCATCATGAATTCACAGATTTACTGCGAAATACTGAAAGAGAAGATGCTACCATTTCTCTACACTCTGGGTCGCCATGCACTCCTTCAACATGATAATGACCCAAAACATACATCCAAGGCCACTGCTGCATTTCTGAGGAAGAACAGGGTGAAAGTGATTCAGTGGCAAAGTATGTCACCTGACCTCAACCCAATAGAACACATTTGGGTTCACTCCATGTCCAGAAGAGTTGGTGCTGTTCTTAAAAATCATGGAGGCCATACAAAAATTGCTAAAGGCATATAATATAATGGGCCAGTTTCACAGACAGAGATTAAGCCTAGTCTAGGACTAAAAAAACAAGATGAGAGTCCTAGACTAGGCTTATCCATGTCTGCGAAACCAGACCATTATTTATTACTTATTAATGTTTCATAACCATCTTTCTGACACCACTGTTTTCCCAGACAATTATGAACTGCATATACAGTAACATAATAGGTAACTGCACTAATTAACTTGAACTAATTCATTATTTCAACAGTACACTTAAGTCTACAAAATAAAAGGTGTACATCCTGTGACACATCACTTTGTGTCACATGATTCACACCTTTTATTATGGAGGCTGAAGCCTAATTTCTACAGAACTGACATTGTTTTTAAATATGTTATTATCCATATTGTATCAAAAAACAATTCAGGAATATATTGTGAACTACACTGCTCACAGCTAGATTAACTCTGTCTTAACTAGAAATGCTTTATTACTATAACAAGACTGAAAGTATACAGAAAAAATTAAGAGACCATTGCACCCTTTTCTTTCCTCTCCAAAAAAGTTGAAAAGGAAGGTTTTGAGCGAGGAACAGAAGGGTTAAAATTAAGAGACCACTGCAAATTGAATGCTTCTGTTCCTCACTCAAAACTTTCCTTTTCAATGTTTTTGGAAAGGAAAGAAAAAAGTGCAGTGGTCTCTTAATTTTGGCGGTAGCAGGGCAAAATTAAGAGAAACATATCACACACACACATAACTGCAAGTCACCCAAAAATATCCAACCAAGTGTAATTAGCAAAAGAAATGTAGGCTATATTATTTCAATAGTGCATACAAAAGTATTCACTCAAACATAGGCTGCATTCAGGATAATGTTACGTTTACTTTACATTCAATGAACGTTAATGGCAGCTGGTAGGCTAATGAACGTGATCACTACTGGTGGTATTGAATCATGACAAATATGTATAAAGCACACTAACAGGTTGAAAATGTTTAGTCTACTGAAGGAATCCTTACCGTTTTGGTGCTAAATAAATTCTAAAATGATTGATGTGTTTCGTTGCTTGTACAGAGACAAATATATTAAAATACTATACAGATGTACCTACAATAACCAAGGGGGCGGGGCTTAGCGAAGGTTCCGACTTTATTTTAGACGAGACAGGCGGACTGATTATGAGCCTCATAATACGAGGGCTGATGACTCATTATCTTCAGTCACCGCATTTAAAACTCCCTAGAATAAATCGGCAAAATTCATTAGCCTGATGGACTAGTGGTTCTGAAATTAGACTTAATTTAAAATTAGACCAATTTTTTTTGTACATTGACAATTATTATATCATTTGCATAGATATGCCAAAATGATCAGACAAACAATTTCACAAGCATTCAAGCTCAACACCAAATAAACTCTTAAAACTCTTAAAAATGTTTTAATGTGCATTAACAAGAGATTTTATCTCAATGACATAACTTGTATAAATAATTGATTTAAAAAAACCTAATACACAGTCCATTCTCCTGCCCTAAAACTGACTTTCTGGGCACTGTCCAGGAAATCAGGGGTCCATAAAATATCCCTGGAGAACCCCACGCTTCCCGTTACTGGAGAGTCCCACACAGTCCTAAAAGCACTCTGCAAATGGGACACACATTTCTGCCCAGGGCATCTTGTTGAGGTTCACAAAACCTAAATCAAAAACAGAGGATTGGAATGAGCACGCTTATATTTACAATACTACCCAACACAGCATAATACACAAAACACGTGAAAGGCTGACCAATTAGTGTTATATATCCATCAACTGGGATCTAACATATTATAGTGTACCTCTGCCGCCCTGAACACAAGTGTGATAAGTGAATATACTTTTTATTCCTAACTCACATTTAAAATGTCAAAAACATTTAATAATACTTAACAGTATAATAGGATAAGTGTTGGTTGGTACCTGAAAGTTGAATTACTTTTCTAACTATTGTTAGAAATTAGCCGTTTCGTATAGTGGTTGAAATAAGGATCGCGTAACCGATCGTCAAGGGAGAGAGTAATTCAATTATTTATTGCAGCATATGGTAGTCTATTGTTCATGACTCGGTCTTACAAACTCGAGCATATCTCACTCAGTCTCAAAGAACTTCTGGTTGTCCTCTGTTTTATAGACATCGCAGGACCGACTACACATAAGCCCATTGGCTATTTACTGTCGCGCTTTGAATGAACGTGACTTCCTGTGTACGGACAAACAGATGGTATTTTATTATCTAAACATAACAGTACATTCATATACTTCAACACTATTTAGAAAATACTTACTCTCCAGCCAGCCAAAGTGGGCTAACTTTCTAAACTCCTGAGTGCTCACCACATCCCTCAAGGATTTGCAAGTTACCAGGTGGTGAACTAAACATAATGTGGATCAAATTGAGTAAAAATAAGTTATGCACTACCTATCATGTTTGTGTATAATAAACTGGTTAATATCTGTAGTAACTCACATAGAGTCTATAGACTATGAGCACACCAGAGTTGTCCATGGAGACACTTTAAATAGGTTTATATATTTTAAAAACACCTGACACGTCGCCAGTTTAATTCACGAACATCCTGATTTCTTTTCATAATAATTGTAAGGCCTCAATTAAGTATAGATGCCATTAATTGTTCCCTAGTGACAATCCCATTATTAAGAGTATTCTGTACAATGTGTAGCTACAGGTAGCTACAGTAGCTAGCTACTGTATATAGCTACAATAGCAAACTTGAAACAATGGCCACTTTCACAGATGACCTGACACAGTACCTTGAAAACAAACAGTGCTACTAACTAGCTAGCAATTTTAACAAATAGAAAATATGTATGTATTTGAATGATGACTATAAATTATCTAAAGTTTAATATGTTTCTGACTGGTGTAATTTGCAATGTTTCTGCATATGACTGAAAATTAAATGACAAAACAGAAATAACGAAACGGAAGTATGAGTTTTAGCGGGGCTGCAGCTGGACGGCTTTCATTTTAACAGCTATATCAATACAGGTGACGAGAGTATAATGTAGCCAGCAATGTTTTTGTCTGTCCTGAACAAATCCTAAGGCATAATTTGTTTAGACTGTGATGGGAGTCAAACGTTGACTCCCAGTTGTTACGTTGTCCGTGTCTCTAACCACTATGCTTTTTAACAAAGGGTAGTCGGTCGGTCGCGGTCATTCGGTCGGTAAGTAAGAAAGTAAGTAGGTAAGTAAGAAAGAAAGACATTCATCTGTATTTAATATTGTAGATATGGCAAGTATGGCAGTAATATACATAAACATTTAAACTAGCATACATTTTTGAAAGAGTAGGATGGGGAGTATGAACAGTATGGTAGAAGCTTTGAGTATTATAGATACATATGAGTATAATATGCTTATGAATGGTACATACAAAGGAGTATTCTAATGTCCATTAAAAGTACCTGAAAGGACATCAGAGCATCTAGAATGTTCATGTGTGATCAGTATGATCATGGATCAGTGTGGCTGGTTGAGGAGCCTCATGGTCGTATTGCAGTAATGCAGCCTGAGAGGATCCTTTTAATGGTGCACCTGTAGAAGTTGGTGAGAGTTGCCACATTTCTTGAATCTCCTCAGGAAGTATAGTTGTTTTTGGGCAGTTTTCATTCCTGAGTTCACTTGTCTGGACCAAGTGAGGTCATCTTTGATGAACACGCAGAGAAACTTGAATTCGGAGACTCTCCACTTGTGTATGGGGTCCATCGATGTGTAACCTCGCTCCATCGATGTGTATGGTATCATGACCCCCCCTCTGCTGCTTCCTGAAATCCATGATCATCTCTTTGGCCTTGCAGATGTTAAGAGAGGTTTTTGTTCTGGCACCATGTAGTCAGGTTCCTTACCTCCTCTCTGTAAGCGGTCTCATCGTTGTTGGAGATGAGACCAAGGATGGTAGTGTCGTCCGTGAATATGAGGATGATGTTGGAGCTGTGTGTGGCCACGTTCATGAGTGAACAGGGGGTACAGGAGGGGACTGAGCACACAGCCCTACACAAAAAAAAATGTCAACGGCTGTTCATTTTACTTTAGAAAATTACGTCAATACAAGGCAGATACATTGATTTTCTCTCTGAACGTAAATGTTTAGTGTTGTATTAACTTAAAGAGATCGGGTTTAAACTAAATTTGATTACTTTGTGTAGAAACAGCTTAATTCAATTACTTCACCAACGTTCAGTCTACATTAATTAATTAGCATCCGGATATGACGAAAAAGGAAAGGTATCATGTGAGAAGAGCAACGATCTACTGACGTCTGAGAAGCGGGCCTTTACACACGGTCAAGTATGTGAAGCATCAATGATAAAAGGTATATCCCTCTATTGAATAAGAAGATATTAAACGCATATAATAAGAATACAAGGCGTCATTTTGTTGTCAAGTCGTGTCGTATGTTGTATTCTAATGGAATTACACCGTAACTCTAATAGATGTTTTTTACTCAAATGTTTCTACTAAGTGTAACTCAAACTTAGAGAAGTGTTCCTAGTCTTAAAACATTTATGTTATACTGACCTTTACTCATTTTTTTTAAGTTTAAAATAAAAATGTTCCCAGCATGCTGTGCATCAGGTTGATATTTTGGAATTGTTTTTTTTTTTTTGCATGTACATTGACTGATTAATTTGTCTTAGCTACACAAAGAGCAAACATACGTTTGTCTAAAGTTATCCAATCATGTAGTAAAACAAATATTTTGCACCCACTACTGAAATTAGTGTAACAGTTACATAAAAGATAAATTTTTGTGTCAAAATTTCTGATTCCAATAGGAATTATACATTCCTTTGCAAGCCAATTCTTTGTTCCCAGGATTTCCAGAAATCTTTAGTGATCAGTGAATTCTGTTTTGAAAATCTGAGAATTTTCTTAAAGTTATGAATGATTTTTAACCATGACAAATACAGTCATGGGTGGTAACTCCACATACCTATTCATAGGTATGTGTTTCACTTGAAAGGGCAATGCATATTGGGAAATTATATTGTAGGTGTGACTTTTTATATTACACATAATTCCTTTGAGCTAATACAACTCAAACCTGAAACCCTGTTTAAGTTGTATCAACTGAAAGTATTTAAATAAATATTAAGTGAAACAGAAGATTTATCTTCAGAGAACATGATACAAATATGCTGACTGAATGCTAAATAATGTATTGAAGAGTAGGCCTACACTATTGGTTTTATTAGGTGGAACTTGATTTGGTTGCATGTTCACAACAAAAGGTGTCCATGTTGCTCCAAAAAATATATTTTAAAGTTCAACCAGCTTAAACCTATTGTGTACAACCACTGTCCACTATTCAATTAAGTGTACATTCAAAGTATTATTTTTTGAGTGCATGTAGCACAGTAGAAATAACATCTCTAGTAATATTTAGCCCAGTAGTAGTAAAATCTGTAGTCATCTTTTTCCCAGTAGTAATAACATCTGAAATAATGTAGCACAATAGTACTAACATTTGTAGTAATATGTAGCCCAGTAGTAGTAATATCAGTAGTAGTATGTCATCCTGCAGTAGTAACATCTTTAGGAATAAAAAGTGCTGTAGTAGTAACATCTGTATAAATATATAGCCCATTATAAATAACATCTGTAGTAATATGTAGCCCAGTAGAAGTAATATCTGTAGTAATATGTAAAACAGTGGAAATAACATCTGTAGTAATATGTAGCCCAGTATTAGTAATATCAGAAGTATGTAGTCTTGTAGAAGTAACATCTGTAGTAATATATAACTCTGGAAAAAATTAAGAGGCCACTGCCAAATTATCAGTTTCTCTGGTTTTACTATTCATAGGTATGTGTTTCAGTAAAATGAACATTTTTGTTTTATTCTATAAACTACTAACAACATTACTTCCAAATTCCCAAAAAAAATATTGTCATTTAGAGTATTTATTTGTAGAAAACAACAACTGGTCAAAATAACCAAAAAAAGATGCATTGTTTTCAGACCTCAAATAATACAAAGAAAACTAATTCATATTAATTTTTCAACAACAAAATACTAATGTTTTAACTTAGGAAGAGTTCAGAAATCAATATTTTGTGGAATAACCCAGATTTTTAATCCCAGCTTTCATGTGTCTTGGCATGCTCTCCACCAGTCCGTCACATTTTGTGCCACTCCTGGCACAGCAATTCAAGTAGCTCGGCTTTGTTTGATGATTTGTGACCATCCATATTGATCAAATTCAATGGGGTTCAGGTCTGGAGATTGGGCTGGCCATGACAGGGTCTTGATCTAGTGGTCCTCCATCCACACCTTGATTGACCTGGCTGTGTGGCATGGAGCATTGTCCTGCTGGAAAAAAACAATTCTCAGAGTTGGGGAACATTGTCAGAGCAGAAGGAAGCAGGTGTTCTTCCAGGATAACCTTGTACTTGGCTTGATTCATGCGTCCTTGACAAAGACAAAGACAGATTGTTTGTCTTCTCTTTTCATTAGTAAGGGTATACCGAGGTCTTAACCAACCATACAAACACAATCCCTTGATGGCTGGTTCCATTAAAGGACAAGTGACATTGATAGCCAGTGACTAATGTTCAGAACACACTTAAGTACCACAGAACAGACAGATACCCTTAACTACCACAGGACAGACAGACACACTTAAGTACCACAAAACAGACAGACACACACTTAAGTACCACAGAACAGACAGACACACTTAAGTACCACAGAACAGACAGACACACACTTAACTACCACAGAACAGACAGACACACTTAAGTACCACAAAACAGACAGACACACACTTAAGTACCACAGAACAGACAGACACACACTTAACTACCACAGAACAGACAGACACACTTAAGTACCACAGAACAGACAGACACCCTTAATTACCACAGAACAGACAGACACACTTAACTACCACAGAACAGACAGACACACACTTAACTACCACAGAACAGACAGACACACAATTAACTACCACAGAACAGACAGACACACACTAAACACTTAACACATATGTCGTTGTACACACATACAACACACGTAATAATATAGACACATAACACACAACATACACAGATCAGCCATAACATTATGACCACCTGCCTAATACTGTGTACGTCCCCCTTTTGCCGCCAAAACAGCCCGGACCCGTCGAGGCATGGACTTCACTAGACCCTTTAAGTCCTGTAAGTTGCGAGGTGGGGCCTCCATGGATCTGACTTGTTTGTCCAGCACATCCCACAGATGCTCAATTGGATTGAGATCTGGGAAATTTGGGGGCCAAGTCAACACTTTGAACTCATTGTTGTGTTCCTCAAACCATTCCTGAACCATTTTTGCTTTGTGGCAGGGCACATCGTCCTGCTGAAAGAGGCCAATGCCCTCAGGGAATACTATTGCCATGAAAGGGTGCACATGGTCTGCAACAATGCTCAGGTAGGTGGTACGTGTCAAAGTAACATCCACATGAATGGCATGACCCAAGGTTTCCCAGCAGAACATTGCCCAAAGCATCACACTACCTCACTGCTGGCTCTGCTTCTTCCCATAGTGCATCCTAGTGCCATGTATTCTCCATGTAAGCGACGCACACACACCCGGCCATCCACGTGATGTAAAAGAAAAAATGATTCATCAGACCAGGCCACCTTCTTCCATTGCTCCATGGTCCAGTTCTGATGCTCACGTGCCCATTGTAGATGCTTTCGGCAGTAGACAGGGGTCTGCATGGGCACCCTGACTGGTCTGCGGCTACGCAGCCCCATATGCAACAAACTGCGATGCACTGGGTGTTCTGACACCTTTCTATCAGTGCCAGCATGAACTTTTTCAGCAATTTGAGCTACAGTAGCTCATCTGTTGGATCGGAACCACACAGGCCAGCCTTCGCTCCCCACATGCATCAATGAGCCTTGTCTGCTCATGATCCTGTTGCTGGTTCACCACTTTTCCTTCCTTGGACCACTTTTGATACAGTGGATATAAAAAGTCTACACACCCCTGTTAAAATGCCAGGTTCTTCTGATGTAAAAGAATGAGACAAAGATAAATCATGTCAGAATTTTTCAACCTTTAATGTGACCTATAACGTGAACAATTCAATTGAAAAACAAACTGAAATCTTTGAGGGGGAAAAATAAAAAATTAAAAACTCACAATAACCTGGTTGCATAAGTGTGCACACCCTTAAACTAATACTTTGTTGAAGCACCTTTTGATTTTATTACAGCACTCAGTCTTTTTGGGTAGGAATCTATTAGCATGGCACATCTTGACGTGACAATATTTGCCCACTCTTCTTTGCAAAAGCGCCCCAGATCTGTCAGATTGCAAGGACATCTCCTGTGCACAGCCCTCTTCAGATCACCCCACAGTTGTTCAATTGGATTCAGGTCTGGGCTCTGGCTGGGCCATTCCAAAACGTTAATCTTTTTCTGGTGAAGCCATGCTTTTGTGGATTTGTATGTGTGCTTTGGGTCGTTGTCATGCTGCAAGGTGAACTTCATCTTCAGCTTTAAAATGGAAGCCTGAAGGTTTTGTGCCAAAATTGCCTGGTATTTGGAACTGTTCATAATTCCCTCCACCCTGACTAAGGCCCCAGTTCCAGCTGAAGAAAAACAACCCCTAAGCATGATGCTGCCACCACCATGCATCGCTGTGGGTATGGTGTTCTTTGGGGGATGTGCAGTGTTGTTTTTGCGCCAAACATACCTTTTGGAATTATTGCCAATAAGTTAAACCTTGGTTTCATCATACCAAAACACATTTTCCCACATGCTTTTGGGGGACTTGATGTTTGTTTTTGCAAACTTCAGCCAGGCATGGATGTTTTTCTTTGTAAGAAAAGGCTTCCGTCTTGCCACCCTACCCCATAGCCCATTCATATGAAGTATACGGGAGATTGTTGTCACATGTAGCACACAGCTAGTACTTGCCAGAAATTCCTGCAGTTCCTTTAATGTTGCTGTTGGCCTCTTGGTAGCCTCCTTGACCAGTTTTCTTCTCGTCTTTTCATCAATTTTGGAGGGACATCCAGTTCTTTGTAATGTCTCTGTTGTGCCATATTTTCTCCACTTGATGATGACTGTCTTCACTGTGTTCCATGGTATATCTAATGCTTTGGAAATTCTTTTGTACCTTTCTCCTGACTGATATCTTTCAACAATGAGGTCCCTCTGATGCTTTGGAAGCTCTCTGCGGACCATGGCTTTTGCTCTGAGATGCAATTAAGAAAATGTCAGGAAAATCCCACTAGAACAGCTGAACTTTATTTGTGATTAATCAGAGTCACTTTAAATGATGGCAGGTGTGTAATGACTTCTATTTAACATGAGTTTCAATGTGATTGGTTAATTCTAAACACAGCCACATCCCCAGTTATAAGAGGGTGTGCACACTTACGCAACCAGGTTAAGTTTTTATTTTTCATTTTTCCCCCTCGAAGATTTCTGTTTGTTTTTCAATTGAATTGTTCACATAATAGGTCACATTAAAAGTGGAAAAACTTCTGACATGATTTATCTTTGTCTCATTCTTTTACATCACAAAAACCTGGCATTTTAACAGGGGTGTGTAGACTTTTTATATCCGCTGTAGGTACTGACCACTGCAGACCGGGAACACCCCACAAGGGCTGCTGTTTTGGAGATGCTCTGACTCAGTCATCTAGCCATCACAATTTGGCCCTTGTCAAAGTCGCACAGATCCTTACGCTTGCCTATGTGACATGCAGCCTGGGATGCCCTGGGGCGTTCCTCAGTGTTCTCTGACATGCAGCCTGGGTGGCCCTGGGGTGTTCTTCAGTGTTCTCCTCTGACATGCGGCCTGGGAGGCCCTGGGGCTTTCCTCAGTGTTTTCTGACATACACCCTGGGTGGCCCTGGGGTGTTCTTCAGTGTTCTCCTCTGACATGCAGCCTGGGTGGCCCTGGGGTGTTCCTCAATTGTTCTCTGACATGCAGCCTGGGAGGCCCTGGGATGTCCCTCATTGTTCTCTGACATGCAGCCTGGGAGGCCCTGGGGCGTTCCTCAGTGTTCCCTGACATGCAGCCTGGGAGGCCCTGGGGCGTTCTTCAGTGTTCTCCCCTGAAATGCAGCCTGAGTGGCCCTGGGACATTGCTCAGTGTCCTCTGACATGCAGCCTGGGAGGCCCTGGGCGTTCCTCAGTGTTCCATGACATGCGGCCTGGGAGGCCCTGGGGCGTTCCTCTGTGTTCTCTGACATGCAGCCTGGGTGGCCCGCCTGGAGTTGGCAGTTGGAGTTGGCATCACACAGCATATAGATTATGGGTTGACATATTTTGTGTTAAAACACGCACACACAGACACACACCCACAACACACATTGTTAGTATTGTTATAGATCTTGTTATTCCCCAACAGGTTTATTCATGATGAGGTCACTGTAAGATTGTTGAAGAGCAGCCAGAAGATGTTGATTTGTATTTTTCTCTCTAGACCAGGAGAATATTTCCCCTTGACAGGCTGCGCCATTTGAAAGGCAGGGTGTAGGGTAGAGCAGGTAGGGCAGGGACAGGAGGAGGAGGAGAACAGCTTCAAAGGTATAAGGAGCAAGATGATGAGGAGGTTGAGGATGCAGAGATGAACAGAATAGGGCCGGTTAATGTAGCGTTAGGGTTATGACAGGGTTAAGTTCATGGTAGGGTTAGGGTTATGACAGGGTTAAGGTTATGGTAGGGTTAGGGTTATGGTGGAGTTGGGGTTATGGTAGTGTTAGGGTTATGGTTATGGCAAGGTTATTGTAAAATTGGGTTTATGGTTATGGTAGGGTTAGGGTTATGATAGGGTTAAGGTTGTGGTAGGGTTAAGATTATTGTAGGGTTAGGGTTATGGTAGGGTTATGATGGGGTTGGGGTTATGGTATGGTTATGGTAGGGTTAGGGTTATGATAGGGTTCGGGTTATGGTAGGGTTAGGGTTATGATAGGGTTCGGGTTATGGTAGGGTTATGGTAGGGTTAAGGTTAGGGTAGAGTTAAGGTTTTAATAAGATAAAGGTTAGGTTAGGGTAGGGTTAAGGTTATGGTCGATTATAGTAGGGTTTTGGTTAGTGTAGGGTTAAGGTTGTGGTTGTGGTAGGGTTAAGGTTAGGGTAAGGTTAAAGTTAGGGTAGGGTTAAGGTTGTGATAGGGTTAAGGTTACGGTAGGGTTAATGTTAGGGTAGGGTTTAGGTGAGGTTAGGGTAGGGTTAAGGTTGCGGTAGGGTTAAAGTTAGGGTCTTCACCAGGTTTGTCAAAATATTCCTAAAACTATATTTGAAAACACATCCTTAATAAATAATGATTTCAAATAATATTTAAATAGCTATGTTAAGAAGTATGTGTGAATAATGTACTTCACACTGTGTTCAGTGTAATGCCCATTATCTACACTAGATGGCAACGTTACGATACTCAATGGAAAGTCCACTAGTCACATTAGTTTTGACAGGCACCAATGAAAATGTATATGTTAACCAGACCCTTTAAAATATAGCATACCTGGCAACGTATTGTCGTTTTATGCCGTTCAGCCTCATTGTGAGTTAATGTGTCAATTATCAGCATAGATCTGAGGTCACGTCAAAGAAGAGAAACCAACCTGTGAAGACCATGTTCAAGATTCAATTAGAATGAGAGAATTTGGCAGAGATACCAGCCTTTCCAGCACTGCACAACATCTCCCTGGATCCACTGCTGTTGGTTTGTACTGGTTCAACTAGCAGAAGATATACTTTCCATCTTCCAGTTAAGACAGAGTTAATCTAGCTGTGAGTAGTGTAGGGCTGGGCGATATTGTCAAAAATTGTTATTGCAATATATTCCTGAATTGTTTTTTGATACAATATGAATTAAATATTAAAAAAGAATGTCAGTTCTGTAGAAATTAGACTTAAGCCTCCAAAATAAAAGGTTTGCATCATGTGACACATGTCAAAGACCTTTTATTTTGTAGGCTTAAGCCTGCTGTTCAATTAATTAATTAGTTAATTTATGCTATTACCCATTATGTTACTGTATAAGCAGTTTATAATTTCCAGGGAAAATTGACTATGCCATCTAGGGTTCATTGTTGGTACTGCAGTCTCCTATTTCCTAGGGTAGATTTCTACAGTAATTGTAGAATCATATTAATTAATTCAGAAAACATAATGCCGTTAATTATGCACCAATCTAAAAAGTTGCCAGTTGGAGTAGAAGTCATTCTAGTAGAAATCATTAGTGGTGATGTCAAAAATGATCACCAGTAGTGTTAGATTCTGTCCACTTTTGATCCATGAACAAAATTAATGCAACCGGTAGTCAGGGGAGAACCTTCTTTCTTTGTTTGAGTCCAAGATGTTGATCTTCCATAGTTCTTACATGTTCTCCAATAATAACAAAGTTAACACAGTCTTTTATGCCAGGACACATAGGAGGCGGTCAGTGGTCATAGCCAATCATTACACAGTCCATTATCCTCCAGCACATCCCCTCCAATATCTGTCTGTCTTCCAATCACATAAGTGTATTCTATATCCTAACCTTATATGGCCTGGTATAGTCTTGAGTTCTTGGCTCCACACACGCTTATCAGGTTGTGTGGGGCCCCTCAATAGTGAATACCAACAGTTTGTGATACGGTATCTCATATAGCACAAGATAATGAAGTACCACTCCTCTGTGTTGTGTTCTTTACCAAGAGAATAGAATTAGAATAGAATAAAATGCATGTGTATCATCAGGTAAAGACAGGCTTCCTCACAATGGTATGTTCCAACCTACGGTCCATGGGTCTATTCATAGGGTCTATGACAGTCAAATGGAAAACTCCTATCAGGAGGTATGGACAGGGTGTGTGGGTAGAGTGTGTGGGGCCCATCAGTAACAGGCATCACGTCCCATCTATTGTCCTTTGTTCAGAGTTAGTCATCACTTTGTGTTGTGTTAAGCCTATATTCTATTAGTAGTATCTTCTTACAAATCAGATTATCAAGCCCATAACACATTTTCCCAATTTATGTTGTGGGTGTGGCCCAACTCCTTAGTTTCTCAGACCAATCAGAAAGGTTATAACACTGCACTTTCTTTCTGCAGATATTGACATGAGATTTGGTCTGCGGTACCTTTATTACCTTTATTAGTCCAATCAACTCAATAACAGATAATAGTTGACATTTTTTTCATATCAATCTTATCATGGGAAATTCATGTGAACTATGGCAGCCTTTAAAGTAGAACACATTTAGGAAGGCCAGTTTCCCATCTCCACTATGCATAATACATACCTGATGTGAAGCCATACACTGTTATTAGTCATCGAACAAATCATGA
>JACXGI010007638.1:5549-36641 GCA_016801175.1 Esox masquinongy
GGTGTGGTTCGTCCTTCCTACTGCTGAACAGAACTATGTTTCATATGCAAGCATACAGCCTTCCTATTGTTACTTGAAATGACGTAAGACTTTCTGCTAATTCATTGGCTGTGATTCTCCTAGAATTATTGTCTGATGAGAACATTCTACGAACTGCTGATTAAACATAATTCAGCTGTCACAACGTGAGAGAGAGTAGGCATCAAGGTTTGAAAGCAAGTGGACCTAGCTCGCCACAGCCATCACATTTGAATGTAGCTAAATAACCAAAAGCAGCACTGAACTCTCCACATGCTCACTGCAGTAACGTTTAACCTACGTTTTATGTTACAGAAGAAGAAAAAATCCAGATGAATTTACAATTTAAATTGAATAATAATCAAAACGGATAGAAGGGGAGAAAGCGTACAATTAAAAGTTGCATAACAAGCAATCAGTTTAAATATCAGGCTAGTGTGAGTCAACTAGGCTGCAAACTGTCCTATTCCCTGCTCCCCTCAGCTCATAAGGATAATAGAATCGCTAACTATCAGAAATGTCAAGAAATGCATGCACACAATTTTAGATAAAATTTGCGTGTGTATGAAAAATGTCTGACCAACACTTTACATGAATTTTTCTAGAAAGCGTAAACTGTATGCACCCCCCCCCTTAATAATTAAAGTGTTTAATAATCACTTTAATTATTAAACACTGTCTGAAAAAAACTCAAAAACTGAGTGACACGTGTGACGACACCACCTTCAGTGTAAATGTGGATTTTACAGTAGGCTACACACTCCCTCCAGTCACATTTAATTTGTTTGTTGACATGTTCAGCACATTCCATGCTTTACGGTTTGCTGCTCAAATTTGCACTAGATTAGTGTTACCTAGATTAACAAAATAATCTCTCTAGGGAAATGTTCTGTATTCGGAATGTGGCGAGGTAAATCCACAGGATATGACTATAACCACCAACTACTGCAAACATACACTATCAACTGAAAACTTAAACACACATGGTTTCATTTTCTGGTCAAGGTGATGGCAAACACAACATAACCAACCTACTAGGTAGGTATTAGCGGCAATTGAAGGATAAAGGCCCCATTAAGTAAAATACAAATGGAGTGGCCAATTGACCATCAACACAAGTAGGGGCACACTCTACCTCTTCAGACATGAGGTAAAAACAAAATACTGAGTCATACTCGACTAGGCGTTGGCCTATTGATCATTGGGACTGAAAATAATCTGCACCCAACTGGACGGTTAAGAATTTCTGGTGAATTATTGTAATTTTATTGACAAGTATATTTTCCTTAGTCAGCAGTACGGTCAAAGTTCATGAATCACCAGCCTGTAAGGAAGACTTGAGCAGCTTTACAAGGCGTTCTCAGTTAAAGTTGTCTAAACGAAAGCGTTATAGCAAGATGGAAGATTAAAGGTTGCAGGGGAGAAGAGTAGACGTTGTGCAACCCTGAAAATGGGTGCGTCAATAGGGACAAATTTGCTGTAGCTAAAATCCGTGTGACTCCGGTATGTGATTGGCCTAGGCGTGCACCCCACTACTTACAGTCTCTGAGGTAGGCAGGCAGTCTCCCTTCCGCTAACTAGCTAATGTTAGCGAGCTAACTAAGCTAGTTACGGTTATAGACAGTCAGTTACAAACCAGTACACATTTTAGAAGACATAATCCATACAATGCACCACATCATTCACTAAATGGTTGACAATGTCTAGTCTGGATATATATTGCATGTTTTAAGTTTCTTATTCAAGTGGCTGGCTAGTTAGCACATTAGCAGCGAAAATCAGAAAGATGCGTCGGCTAGCATCTGCTGACTCGCTGTCACCGGTAGTAAGGCCAGACCTGAAAAGTGTGAACAATCCCACCCTTCCAAACACATGCGTTCCCAAGCTTAGCTACAACGTTCTACTTTGGTAGAGCCTGAATAAAAAATAGGGGCATTTAAAATATTATATATCAGAGTCTCATGCATACAATAAAGTAATAAAAATAAAAGACTTACTATTCCTTGATGAGAACCATCGTCGGTTTTTGGGTAGCGGCTACGTACTACCGCTGACGTCATATGCCCTTAATAACAACTCCCATATTCCTCCTCTCACCGTCTGTGATTGGTGAGTGGAGATGCAAGTTCCCTTTCAGGGCGAGGTGAGCTACATTCATTGATGGAGTTTTATTAAGCAAGCCCGTGTTGAACCGGGGATTCACCCGTAACGTGAAGGGGCAAAAGCTGTGTGAAGGAGGGGAACCCTGACAAACTAACCTGTAAATAAGGTTCAACCTAACCAGTAAGCCGCTTGCTTAGAATTAATCTTCTTTATTCGTTAAGTACACTTACACATTCCCCGAATTTTAATTGGTGTGAACGTGTTGCTCATGCTTAGAGAACATTGGTACAGAATACATTAAATCTACTTAAAGATACAATTTGTAACTTTCTCAACTAACAAAACATTTTGGATCAGTAATGGACAATTGATATTGTTGTTTATATGTGCATTATAAGTGCATAATCTACATAGAACCACTATCATACCTCAGGTAGCCATGAAATTCCAAGTTTGAAAATGAGTGGTTTTGATGACACGAGGCACATATCAGCACATACTGTACATAACATTGTATACATTGACAGCTCCACTTTTACAGCCAAAAATTGCAGAATGCATCTTTAAATCGTGTGGAGAGCATTTGAGATGAAGGCACAGCATGTAAGTGGTGAGAATACATCCTATACATGAATTTACAATTATTTACAGTTGATGTGCATATTCACAGATGTATCTGTGCATATGTAGGGAGATGGAAAGTGTGATTTGTATAATGCAGCAATTATTTATCAGTTAACGGTTAGCAGATGTCAGGCAGATGTCCAGCTACACCTCTAAAGGACTTTGTCACTTCTGGGTCTTTAACACTTGTTCATGTTTGAACTCTTAACAAACGGGGCCCACAAAGTGTTAACAACAATCCATACATAAGGACTCTGACTGGCAATGTTTCCAGTCTGGGCCATTCCCATACTCTGTAGGGTGGTTTTACCACTGTAGAGATACGTGCAAATAGTATAGTGGAAAGTGTCCAGTAGCATTAGTTAGGGAGTGTATTTGTGTGTATGTGTGTGTACAGTCAGACCATTTCAGGTTTTAAGCAATATTATGGCTCGCAAATAGAAGCAGTCTTTGAGCCTGTTGGCATGAGATCTTAAGCTTCAATATAGCCCCCATCAGTTCAAAGGTGGGTTCCTTATTAATAATGCTTCAGGCTTTGTCAGACATAAGAGCGCTAGGCCCTTCACCAGTCTACTAATGTAATCAGGTCCTAATATTCAAGGTAGGAAGGTTGTTAAAAACCTGCTGGGGTCATCTGGATCAGTCTGCGCATCAGACATCATGCTGCCCTATTAATTCACAAATTCTCCTCAGTAGAGTTGTTTTTGGCTACTGGCCAGAGCCAGTGTGAAATGAGCAAGCCTGTATGAAATCGAAAGAGACAATGAGTGGACAATGTCAAACAAGCACACAATCATAGAAAAAAAGAAACCGTTCAGGTGGCATGATTCTTTGTTCACAACTGACCTATATTGCTCCGCCAGTGGTTGACCGGATTGAGGGGGATCAGAATTGATTTTGCCTGCACACAGTTTGGCCAAGAGATACCAGGTTTGGCCAATGGATACCAGGTTGTTTTGACTGCACCAGTCCACCAGACGGCTGACCTTTCCTTGGTAAATGGACATATTTCTGCTAGTGATGAGACTGACCTGAGTGGTGTCATCTGCAAACTAAATAGCTTGACGGATGCATTGGAGTGGAACATCTTTTCTGGGTTGTATGGAATGACCAAGTGTGGGAGATAAGAAGAGCCATTTCCATGTAGTTCCTTAAAGGTTAAGAGCAAGATTTACATTGATACACTCTTATCCAAAGCAGCCTATGTGCATTTTCATACTGGCCCCCTGTCGAAACTGAACCCACTGCCTTAGCTTCACAAGCAGCATGACTTTACCAAGTGAGCTAAATGGGACAATCTTCACAGGCAGCCAATGTAAAGTTGCACGTTCATATCTTCTTCAGGTGTTGGTTAAAATTGGAGCTGCAGTATTCTGTCCACTTATAACCAGGTTAAGCAGCTGGAGAGGAAATCAGTAGCCTACTCGAGATCAAACAAATGCAAGGACCAATTTTCTGCATCTGGCTAAGAGATAAAAAATCTAACTGTGGAAATATCCCTAAGAGAAAAGTATGGATTTTGTGCCAGGGACACATTTTAAGCTTAGTCCTTGACCAAAAAATAAAGCTCAATGGACAACCTACATAGAGGTTGATTTAATTAGTCCATGACTAGGTTTAATATTTCAAGGTTTTAACCACAAAGTTTGATGTGATTGGGCAACGATTAGTGTTGAGAGTCAGGTCTGATAATTGTTTGTAAATGTTTTCTTTGGCCAAGTAGTGTAATTTCTGTCTTTTTAGATTTTAAAACCAGGAAGTTCGTTGTTATTCTATGTTTAACATCTGCAATGCAGTGTAAGGCAGGCTGACTTTGTAGTATTATCTGGCTGAAACATTGAGTACAACTCATCTTCATGAGCATAGCAATGAAAATACATGCTGTTCTTAGAGATGAAATTACAAAGGGGTGGCATGTACAGTGAAAACAAAAGAGGTCCGGGCACTGAACCTTCAGGAATGCCAAATTCAACCTTGGAATGTGGCAATTAATGACTTATGGGGCAGGGCAGAATGACCATTGTATTGTAGTCCCTCATCAATTCCTTAATAGAGTGTTTTCATATGCATTTTAAATCTTCAACGCAACAACATAAGGCAAACATACAAGAAAGCAAACATGATTTTTATTGAAACAGTTATACTGATAAATGACAGAGATGGTTGTCATGACATTTCCATGTTTAATTTAAAAAAAGTATGGGCTAAAAAGTCATACATGGTACTTAACATTGAATAGCAAGAGAATCCATGCTTCAGAGCAGACACTCAATTCACAAAGAAATCAGGCAAAATGCCTGTTTCCATTTTAATAAAAAATATCTTTTTTTAACTTTATCCATCTTTACATGGTACAGTTTTGTTCACTTTTTTAATAATATAAAAACGCTTAATACTGATTGTGAAACACTGGATTTAATTTACAAAACAATAATTATAATATTAATAATAATAATAACAATAACAAACAATAATAATTAGATTGAAACCAAAATAGAATGGAGGAGACCAGTTGAAGCGGTTTCATATTGGCCCACTCAATTAGCAATGTTTTGGGAAGAAATACCGATTGGCATTGAAGTCTACCTGACACACACATACTCTATCTGATACACACACTCTACCTGACACACACATACACACAAACACAGTAGCGGGTCTTTGAGTCTTTCTCATTGCCATTTACAGTGTTATGGGCACAACGACAAGACACTCTCTAAGCATTCATGAGCCTCTGAGGGATCACTCTCATTGGCTAATCAAATCCTTTTCATTGTCAATCAAGTTCGGTGGGCCAATAGTGACCCTCCAGAAAGTGCCCAACTCCCAAGGTACACAAGATAGCAAGTGGTAGGCAAAATACAGGAAATAGGACTATTTAAAGTGTCTCAGCATTTGGAGGAGGGGAAAAACCTGCCAGGGGAGAGGAACTTGTATCCATTGCCGGCCGGTAGTCTGATAGAGCGAGCACCAGGACTGCTGCTGGTGGAAATGGTAGGCGAGGGGGCCACCTTTCTGGGGTTGTGTCCGTTGGAGGAGTTCTTGCTGCCCCTGTCCAGCGACTGCAGCCCCAGCTCCCGCAGCTCCAGGCTGTCTTGGGCGTCACTGGGGGAGCAGTGTCGTGGAGAGAGGTTCAGAAGGCTCAGCACATCTCTCTTGGCAGAGACCAGGGGTCCAGGGGCACTGCGTAGAGCCCGTACTGGACGCAGCTGCTGCTGGGCCGCTGCGTTGGTCCAGAAGGTCTTCAGGTTGTGGATGGCCACAACCTTCTCATCGATGACACCCCTCCGGAGGCGGTCCAGGTCTGGGGCGTCGGCCGGGCTGGAACAGGCGGAGCCCGTGGAGGAGTAGGAGAGAGCTGGGGAGGGGGAGCTGCCAGCCGGGGATTGGTGGCCGGAGCTGGGGGACACGTTAGTCGGGGAGCGGGAGATGTGACCACTGTAGGGGGAGCTGGGGTATTTCAGCTTCAACTGGGCGTGGCTGTCCAGGGTGGGGGAGGGCTGACTGCCGTCCTTCAGGGAGGTCTCCGAGGCCGCGGGGCTGTTGTAACCGGAGCTGATCTTCTGCTGCGAGGAGGAGCGGGACGGAGGCTTGGGCCGTGGGGAGGACTGGGCGCCGGCGCTGCTGCTGGGACGGCTGAAGGCGCTGGTCTCCGCCGAACGGAAGGCGGAGCTCCGGGTTGAGGCGCACCCGGCTATGGCCCCCTCCGCTCCAGCCCGCTGTAGGGTCCCCACAGCCCGCAGGTGGCTCTGGGTTTCCTCCAGGATCTTCTGGGCCAGCTCCTGGGGGTCCAGCGGGACGGCCTTCTCCTCCTGGGACTTGACGGTGCTGTCTGTCTCAGTGCTGGACTGGTCCGACTCACCCGTGTCGGAGCTGCTCACCTTGCCCGGTACCTTCTGGAAGGGGGAGTTAGGGTCGGGGACCAGGCTTGTCTTGACAGGGGACGTGGGGGTGCTGACGCTTCCTCGTGACGACACAGACACCTGGTAACCCCGCCCAGCCCCTGAGCCAGGTCCCCCGGCGACGCCTCTGCTCCCGCGTTGGAGGTGGCGCTGTCCGTGGCCTGGAGGTAGAGGCAGGGAGTCACAGTGGCTCCCCAGCGGCTCACTGCTGATGATGGAGAAGCCTTCGTACTCCTCATCATCCCCGCGGGTCCCTCCCGCTGCGGCAGCCGCCCCGTGAGGAGAGGAGCGACTGCGGGGGACGTGCGGGTGTTTGTGGGCTGAGAAGTGTGCCGTGGCCCCGGCGCGCTGACGATGGCCCAGGAAGTCGCACTCTGATTTGGATGCAAAGCTCATGCTGGAGGCCACGGAGCTCAGGCTGTAGACGGAGATGGCGTCGGAGGCCAGGTTGTCCAGGCATGGTGGGGAGAAAGGCAGGTTAGGGTAGCCCAGCAGCAGTGGGTTTGAGACAGACTGGGCCGAGGCCAGGGACTCCAGGGAGGACGAGCTGTCCAGGCTGAGACGTTTTGGCAGCTCTGTGGAGTCTGGGATGAAGAGGGGAAGAGGGACACATCATTGTAAGTGTGCCTCATTCACAACTATGACCTTTCATCTGTGTGTGTAGAACTACAACACCTACCGAACAGTGCCAGCAGGGACTGGAGGGCAAAGTGCATGGTGCGGCGGTTGGCTTGCTTGCCCGTCTTCAGTACCACCTCCTCTTGGCCCACCTCACACAGGTCAAACCCTGTACACACACACACACACACACACACACACACACACACACGGATGTTCTACCGGCTTAACCCATATACAGGCCATTTGTCATGTGTCACTTCATATCCATAGTGGAGGAGGACAGTATATTCATTTGGATGTTGCTTGGCTTAATACACAGTAAATGTCTGACCTAAAGCAGCCAGGAATTCATGGCATCCTGGCAGTCTCCAGAGCTGCACACTGATGGACACCTGGATGGGCTGTAGGGAGAAGTCATGCTCCTTCTCCCCCGTCTGCAGCTGGACCAGCACCTGGTGGAGCTGGGGAGGGAGGGGAGGACAAGGGACACCCAGGAGGTCAGACAGCAGTAGAGGTGGAAGGTTTAAACTTCTATCTCAACTTGTAAGGAACTGACTTGTTGATGGAGCAAATAGCTATAGATGATATCTTTTAAGCAGTGAAATGTAACAAATACATGAGTGTTGTGATCAAGTCAAATATTTTTCGATTGTCTCATACCTGCAATAATTCTCTATTTGTTTATGCATTTTTCTGTCTATTGTAGCGATACAGACTATTTGTGAAATGACAAGGAGAGCACAATTATATAATAAATGAGGAACTATGTTTACATTCTTGAATGTTGGCGCCTTAATACTGACTTTTGAATATACATTTACATTTTAGTCATTTAGCAGACAAAGTCAGTGCTAAAATTGAAAACAAAGGTTCTATGTCCCATAAGACAGATTGGTTGCTGGACGAGCATCACTGACAAGTGACACCGACACTGGACAAAAGCTTTCCTCCATACACCACCATCCTTAGACTACTTCCACCACACTCATCTTCGTCAGAGAGAGGTCATTTCTGGCAGACTTAGTTGTTCCCAAAGGATTGGCACTTTAGCCAGCAGGGTTTCATTGCCTTTCACCGTGGAGCATGGCTCAATGGATCAGGCACAGAGTGCTTCAGATTAGGAGGGAACCAGCTCTGTGGGAGTTGAACACGTGGCCCTGAGGCCACACTCGACCTTACCGTTTGGGGATTATTCAGTCTGGAACAGAGACATCTTTGTCAAACTGACGTGATGTAACGCCACAGCTAGTTTAAGAATACCTTTCCCCTCACTGTTCCCTGTCCAGGATCTATATTGTTCCATTGAATTTCCATCCATCTCTCTTAAAGAAAAGGGTCTCGAACCAGGGTTATAAACCCCAAAACACTCATAATACTGTGGAGCCCAGGAGCACATGTTAAACTGGGCCTTCTAGAGGTTGTTCCCTGTTGTCGGGAACAGTGGGAGACATGGAAACGGACTACAAGTACAGGAACAGAACATGCTTCAACTTGCTTCACATGCAGCAGTGAAATAGCTACGGGTATTTTAAAGCAGTGAAATTGAGAGGGGTGGATGTGACACTTACCATTCCCACCATATTTTTAACAGCCTTCAGACCGCAGGTTAAAGACACGGGCAGAAGAGAGAGAAGAGGCTTTTAGTTGCATGCATACAGCACAGGCCATTCAGACAGAGAAGAGGAGACCAGGTCCAATGGGGACACAAAGGGAAAAGAACAGTGTGGTAGTGAGTCTCAATACATATTACACAAACACATTGACCCTTGACCCTCGGAGTCTAATATCTTAATTATCATACTGTACTGTACATCCTCTGAGTGTTCTCAATGTTATGGTCACTAATGAGGAAACAAAACCCCAAATCCCTTCCTGGCCACCATGTTTAGATCCCATGCTACATGTGGACCTCTAATGGGAGTGACAGGGAGAGAATCACCATCAGAGCCGAGGTGGTGGTGGAGATCTCACTGGGCTGCTGGACTGGGGAATTTCCATGCGGATTAAATAGGCAGATTTGCAGGCAGCCGTGCGTCACGGTCTAACTAAGCCATGTAACCGGGTTAGCTGAACATATAATGAGGATGTTCTGCCTTCATCTGTCATCCAAATGGTTCTATAAGTCTCAATGGTTCAGGTGATGGGTAGGGTTTCTGCTTCCTACATGACACACAATGTCCAACCCACCGGAGTCCAGTGTACTAAAGAACTTGGGTAACACGGGTCCAGTGTGGAGTGGTACCACAGGCTTAGTGCTGGGGCCTACCCGGTTGATGAGCTGCTCTCCGGCCTCCGAGGCGGTGATGAGTTTACACAGGGCTTGGAGAGCTGGTGGCGGTAGACCTGGAACACACGGTCAAAACGTTAACACCGGCTGAATCTAAAACAGCGTACTGGCCAGCAGGTTACGCTATCTGTGTAGAAGTAAAAAAAGCACACAAAGCCGTCTGAAAACGAGTAGGTTATAGTAACTTGTAATATTAAAACGCCGGCCTAAGTAGAGATGTAGGCTAGCTTCTCTCTGTACTATCCCCAGTCCCGTGTAGGCCAGCCGCGGCCCTCCACCTACCCAGTATGGACTGCAGGGTGGTGCTACACTGCTGCAGCCTGTCTCCGGGGTCTGAGGTGGGGAAGAAGACGGCGGCGGGGATGCCGATGCCAGCAGAATCCAGGCGGAAGCCCACGGCGGTCAGCAGGGCGTGCCAGCCGGGGACGCCGCCCACCTTGTTCTCAACACTCTGCTGGGACGTGTACATGGAGTTACGCTGGCCGTTCTGGATCCTCTGGAGGGACTTCTCCACCTGATGGGGACAGGGGGGTTTAGGGCGGGTTTGTGTGTGTGTGTGTGTGTGTGTGTGTGTGTGCGTTTGACCCTCACCAGGTGCAGTAAGACTCGAAGGGCGTCTCGTGCTCTCTCTGGATACTGTAGGATCTCTGCCAGAGCCTGGCCAATCAGGGACGAGGGGCTGTTCAGTTTCACATCGTTACCGATCAGCATGTAGCCTGGATAGCCACACCCACAAGATCAACAAAAAGTAGAGGAAGAGAGGTTCAGACAATCACAGTCCAGTTGGGTGAACAGAGACGTGCTGAGGTGGACGGTCACTAACCTGCCCAGTTGGAGGGGTGGGAGTACTGCTTGCTGCTCTGGACCGTCTTCATGGCGTCTGCCAGGGCAGCGCTGGCCTTGGTCCCATTGAGCAGGGCAGTATAGAAGGCGTGGACAAACACTTTGGAGGCTGAGACAGGAACAGGCCACAGAGACACCAGGACACACTGAGCGCCAGCAGCCAGGAAGGCCCTGGTCAGACCAACCACACCGTCTGCTGTCACCTTACTACTGGACTCCTGGTATGAACTGTAGATAACAGACACGCACGCAGAACCCACGTAAGGTTATCAACATCAGTACAGGGTCACTGTTATCTTCAACGGGCCACATCCTGACTAAATAAATACCACAGCATATCTACATCAGTGTAACTATATAACTGCAACACCATAAACATCAGTGGATGCCAGACAGGGGTCATTAGCCTGTGAGATCAGGTTCCTCCTCTCCAGTCCCACCTGAAGTATTCGACACCCCAGTCGTGCCCCACTCACCCCAGCACCACCAGTTTGATGGACACACCAGTCGTGCCCCACTCACCCCAGCACCACCAGTCGTGCCCCCCTCACCCCAGCACCACCAGTCGTGCCCCACTCACCCCAGCACCACCAGTCGTGCCCCACTCACCCCAGCACCACCAGTCGTGCCCCACTCACCCCAGCACCACCAGTTTGATGGGCAGCCTCAGGTCCAGTATGTCCGCAGCGGTGAGGAGGAACTCCTGCAGGGGAGGACTGTCACAGATACTCTCCACGTCGCTCCCCTCGTCCTGCAGGTTCAGGCCCTCTGGGATGGTGTAGCTACTGCTCCCAAACGAGCCCTTCCTGCCTCTGCCGCCTCTCCTCCCTCCCCCAGCCCCCCTCCCCCCCGTACCCACACCCACCCCTGCCCCGCCTGCTACACTCTCCGGGTTGGGCGTAAGCACCAGGGCGGCCAGCTTCCAGGAGATGTGGGTGGCAAAGTGGGCGCACTCTGCTTGTGTGAGGGCACTCATCACCCTCTCCTTGGTGGCCGAGGACCCGGCAAGGGGCTGGCAACCCAGCAGCTCAGCCACCATCAGGGCCTCCTCCTCAGCCGAGGGCATGGGCCCCCAGAGCCAGCGGTCCATCACAGACGACGGCAGGCGTGGGTTCCCTACCACCGCTGCCATGGACACGCCCCCACAGGAAGCCGTCCCGGCCCGCCGAGAATGACTCTGTGGGCATATTCAGTGGCCGATGATAAGACTGATATAACATCAGCTGGCATTGGTAATAACTAGGTTCGGGACTGTAACCTGTACTGTAAGAATTTAACTTCATTAGGAAAACAGCCATTATGTTGGAATCTTTACAGAGTTCCATTTTTATGTTTTCCAAGCTACAGCAAATACATTTTCACTGAAAATTGAAATGTAATGTAATTCTGCTAAAAGCATTCAGTAATTTGATGCTGACCTTAGAGCTGGTCCCTAGCCCCCGGATGGAAGGCACTGCGATGAGGCTGAAACGTTCATACAGGTACTCATTAGAAGAGCTGCCCTTCAGCAGGGCAAAGGGGATGAGGTACAACTCCCCCTCCAACACCAAGACAAGCTGCCGGTGTCTCCCCACAGGTCCACTGGAGTGCATCAGCCCCTGGACACCCAGACACAGGGAGGGATGAGTGACGTCAACACTGTAATTATTGTAGTAAAAATAACAATTATATAATTTTTCTTCACATGGTTGGGGTCGCGAGCATTTTTAGATATCGAAATGGGGTCGTCGGCCAAAAATGTTTGGGAACCCCTGGTCTGGCTAATCGTCTAGGTCTTGTACGAACGGCGAACACAGACAACACACACAGCCCTTGGGGACATATGCTCACCCCTTCCATGGGTGCGATGAGCAGGTCGTAGAGGGCACGTAGAGGAGGTTTGCTGAGACTGCTGGGTCGGTGAGGCAGGGAGGAGCAGCCGTCTTTAGCGGGGGACATGGTGTTGCTGAACAGGCTGGTCATACTCTGGCAGCTCCTGTAAAACACAGAGACACAAAAGGGCTCCATTAACAGACGGCACTCCGGACAGTGTGGCTACGGAGGTGGTCATTACAGCGACTCACAATGGCACATACACACACAAACCACGAGAAGGAGGGAAACGGATGAGATGCCGGCCCCCTGGTAAGAGTCAACCATAGCAGCAGTTCCTGTGGGCGCTGTGTTAATGGATCAAACGTGTGTTCCTGCTGTGTGAACACTGACTCCTAATGACACGCGGCTTTTCCTCTTTCTGCCCTCCATACTGCTCTCTCAGACCTTGAGTTGAGATCCACCTGAGATCCAGTTCAACCACTCTGACAGGGTATCTTCTGTTACGAGACAAGTTTCATGAGCGTGTACATTGGGGATATTAAGATTGTCCACTAGATGGCAATGTTGGACCGTAGAACTGCAGAGCAGGGCGTAGCAGCAGAGCCACTGATTGGAAGGACAGAAAGTAATCCTTCCCTTTCCCCTCTCTCGTGCCCCTCCCTCAAACGACGGACCCTGTTACATTCACCTTGTGTGAATTCAGCAGACCCTCTCATGACAAGAACCTTTACAAACAACCCCTCCTGTTGTACTGGGAGACTTTGACACCCCACCCAACGTGAAAAATACTAATTTCGTTCTGAGTGCTGTTGAATATGTACATGTGAGCTTTGATGCTGAAGCACATTGTCTGCGTGACACTGCGTGAGGTAAGACTGTGGTATTCCTGGGGAGTGGGAATGCAGCATGGCAGGTTGGGAGCGGGGGGATTCCTGCTTGGGAAGGGTTGTGTGGGATACTGAGAGCTACGGTCATGCCCTCCGCAGTCCGATAAGTCCTCCTCTTTGTTTACAGGCAGTCAGGCCCAGGATCCAAGGGCTACACAGCTACTGCTATCCATCTGCTGTAACAGCCAGTCTCCCCTCTGACCCCCCATCCAGTCCCACCTCCCTCCATACTGTCCTCCTGGTAAGCACTGGCTCTCCTCCAGCTCTTTCCAGTTTCCCTCTCCCAGACCTTGGCACAAGCCTCACAGGGAAAGCCAAAAGACATTTATTAGCCTGGAAGTAGAAATTTGAGTAGAACCAAGGGTGATGTAAAGAAAAGGTGCAAAGGGATGAAAAGAGAAGGGTTGACCAACAGACAGGCATGACGACAAGACTGAAGGTGGAGAAGTGAAGGATAAGCTAAGTGGCTTGTTCATGGAAAGTTAAATGGAATGCCTGTCTATGATAGGGACAGTCAGGAAGAGATAGTGGGACAAGGGTGAACACGATAGCTAGCAACGTTTCAGTAGGTTTAAAAACTGTCAGGGATGTCTGTCATCTAATTTTACTCCACTAAATAAGCCAATAGCTATCCAGACTGGTCCCCTAGCTAAAACAGCTGATGAGGAACCTTATTACGGTATGCACGTTTTTGTCACAAATTATTTGGACAAATCAAGATTTTGCAGGTGTTCACTTTTGAATTTTATGGACACATTTGGCCCATACCTTACAGAACATGTGTGGGGGAGGTACTACACCATAGTGGTTCTCGACAGAGGGGTCTAGGCCCACGACAGGGGCCCCATAGAGCTGCCAAGAAAAACTAATGATAAAAATAACTATTTGACTAAATAATCCACATAGCACTTAAAATAGAGTGCCTTCCAAATCATTGTCTTGTTGAAAAGTATTGGCCAGAGATCTCTATCTTGGTCTCACGTGACCTGCATTCACTTTCATGCTTTATAGCAAACCCCAGACGTTCTTTCAGAAGGTACTTTTTGAGTAACGTTTTCTTTCTTACCCTTTCTTTCTTACCCTCAGAACGGCCAGTTTTAGGGCTTGTTAACATTAAGCTACATTTTCTGAAACATATCGAAGAAGACTCGAGACGCCAAATTTTGTTATATGAACTTGCAGATATCGATAGATCAGAACACCACCTTCTGAGATAGTGTGTGTGACATTTTCTATAGAGCCCCCTGGAGTTTTGCACGTGACACAATTTTGTCAAAACTGCATCAAGTTTCTACGTAATGCGCATGCATATTGCAAAATTTTCCCTCAATTGACGGCCACAATCCTGCGTGGTACATCTCAAACATGCTAGAACAATTCAAATGCTATAGAAATGCCTGACCAAGGAAAGACTATCTATAGTTCTATTCTCTCTCTCGTAATGTAAACAAACTCTTATGTTTAGCTCTTGATATGGTTGAGTGATGCACCATTACTCCACTCACAGCGACTGACCTCTGTAGCTCCATCAAAGTGATTGTTTGCTTCTCTCACAACTCTCCTTGTTGGAGCACTGAGTTTTGAGAGATTTTCCTTGTCAGTGCCTGGGTGGTGTGATGCACATTCCATTGTGTTTACTGAGATATCACTTATATATTATAAGTGATACATATAAGTGACACTTATATATTATATATTATTTTGAACCCTTTTTCTAATCTATGCACTTGTATGACATTATCTGTAACCAATGATACTTCAACAGTGATTATAATCCAAAAAATGTGACAGCAACTTTAATCGTTCACAGGTGGAGGCCAATGGTAAGGTAAATTTTGCTAAACGGAGCCTCCACAACACAGGGGATGAATATATATGCAAGCAACATAAGTAATTTTTATTTTCTTACAAATATTTCCCAACATAAAACCAATGTCACAAAAATTTATTTAAAATGTAAGTCTTTTAAAATAAAATAGCAAAAAATACTAAATTTAAATGTACCATTTAATATGTAACACGAGTGAATAGGTAAGGGGTTGGAATACTTTTGCAAGGCACTGTATATAAAACAGCAAAATCCAGTAATATAAAAAATAACTAATTCAATAATTTCCTGCTCTGAAATGTGTCAAACTAGGAACGTCTGCCAGTAAGAATGTTAGCTGCTGCCTCAAAAGTCACATCTGAAAATGTAATTTCTCTGCCCAGGGTTGTCTATTAATTTTTTAACAAGATTAAATTCTTGCTTTTGGATAAAAGAACAGATGAGTTGAAGGTCTAGACAGCCCTGAAAACCAAACCCTTGTGGATGACATAATGTGTAACCTTGTCAAAGATCTCTCCATGCATTCAACAGATTTCCAGAAGCAATCAGAAAACCTCACATTATTTAATTATAGTCTGACAATCTGTCTTTATTAAAATATATATATTTTTAAAAGAAGCCAATTTTTTGTTGTTTTTGTAAAGAAAAGGCTGAAGGCACAGGCAACTAGCAATTTCATTTTAATAAGCTCAATGAAAAAATGCACTTTGTAATACTTTTAGCAAAAAGAGAACAAGGAACAAATAATCAGTCCTGAAATATTATCTTAGACCCAGGGGGCCTTGGAGGTAAAAAGGTTTAGAACCATTGGTTCACTGCTCCTCGTTCTAGTGTCTTTTTTTTAGAACGCCTGCCACAGAACCTAATAGAGCATCTGACCAATTTAGTTAAATTTTTTGTTCTGGGTTTTCAAGATTGCAGGTGAAGTGACTTTCAATCTATCAAATTAGGTAGCTCCTTAACATATATACTAAAGTATCTATCTCTAGAAATAGCTGAAATCCAAGATGTCAGACAGACATGAAGACAACTTGACAGAACTAGATTATATCATCCCTTCCTACTCTATCTTTTACCTTCTTAGTTACATTATAGAATTATCAGGTTTTTAATGCTTTTTCTTCTTCTAGTATAAATCTATTCTTTGAATAAAAAGTAATTAAGAGAATGTAATGTAACTTTCTCACACAACTCGGCAAAAAGCAAAATGAGAGAAGAATGCATTTATTTCTTGAAAGCCACATATTTTATCTTAATATCAAAACTCAAAGATGGTTTATAGAGTATGGCTTTGAAATGACAATGAGCCTTTCCTCTGCTTTAGTGAGATTGACGAGTGGCTCTTAAGCACAAGGGGCTTTATGATTCAAATGATTTTTGGGGGCCCAAAAGAATGAGAGGATTATTACCGGCAGCCCATTAAAGAGGTTTAATGAGCATCGAAGACTCAATTACAGTTGGAATTACCCTCTCATCAAAGAGGAGCTCAAGTGGAGATGAGGGCAGAAAAAGACCCCGACACGCACGCACACACACACACACACACACACACACACACACACACACACACACACACACACACACACATTTAAACACACACACTTAAACACACAGGCACACATCACCAATCAGTACTGCAAACACATGAACTGAATGACAAAGTGATAATAATGCAAATGAACTCAACCATCAACACAAACACACTCTGTCAAGAGTCATCATCATCATAACATCTCTCTTACTCACTCACACACACAAACACAAAGAAGTAGACCTGTGCTTTAAAACAGCTAGACTCGCAAAGAGTTTCTGAGCACATACAGTGCCAGTGAAGAGTTTGGACAGACCTACTTATTCAAAGGTATTTCTTTATTTTTACTGTTTTCCACATTGTAGAATAATAGTGAAGACTATATCAAAACTACAAAATAACACACACACACACGATCATATAGTACCAAATAAAGTGTTAAACCGAACAGACAAAATAAATTATTCAAAGTAGCCACCCTTTGCCTTGATGACAGCTTTGCAAAGTCTTTGTATTATCTCAACCAGCTTCATGAGATAATCTTTTGGAATGCATTTCAATTAACAAGTTTGCCTTGTTAGAAGTTAATTTGTGGAATTTCTTTCCTTCTATGCGTTTGAGCTAATCAGTTGTGTTGGTCTACAGAAGTGGCCTACAGAAGACCATCATTATTATGTCTCTACTGTAGTAGTCCATATTATGGCACGAGCAGTTCAATTAAGCAAAGAGAAATTACAGCTCATCATAAGTTTGAGACAAATGTTAGTCAGTCCTGAAAATTTCAAAAACTTAGTTTCTTCAAGTGCAGTCGCAAAAACCATCAAGCGCTATAAAAAATTGACTCTCATAAAGACCACTACAGAAAACGAAGACCCAGAGTTACCTCTGCTGCCAAGGATAAGTTCATAAGAGTTACCAGCCTCAGAAACTTTAAGATAGAATTGCCAAATTTGAGATTTTTGGTTCCAACTGCCATGTCTTTGTGAGATACGGAATGGGGAAACAGATGATCTCTGCATGTGTGGTTCCAAGTTCCAACCGTGAAGCCTGGAGGAGGAGGTGTGATGGTGCTTTGCTGGTGACACTGTAAGTGATCTATTTAGAAGGCACACTCAAGCAGCATGGCTACCAAAGCAGCTTCTGCAGCGATATGCCATCCCATCTGGTTTGTGTTTAGTGGTACTATCATTTGTTTTTCAAAGACACACCTCCAGGCTATGTAAGCACTATTTGACCAAAGAAAGTGATGGTGCTGCATCAGATGACCTGGCCTCCACAATCACCTGACCTCAACCCAGTTGACATGCTTTGGGATTAGTTTGGCCACGGAATGAATGGAAAGCAGCCAACAAGTGCTTTGTATATGTGGGAACTTCTTCAAGACTGTTGGAAAAGCATTCCAGGTGACTACCACATGAAGCTGGTTGAGACATTGCCAAGAGTGTGCAAAGCTGTCATCACCAAGGCAAAGGCTGGCTACTTACCGAAGTGTATTTTATTTTTTTAAAACTGTTTTGGTTACTTCATGCTTCCATATTTTATTCCATTGTTTCATTTCAGCTTCATTATTATTCTACAATGTGGCAAATTATAAAAACAAAGAAATACCCTTGAATGAGTAAGTGAGTAAACCTTTTACTGGTAATGTACATAAACCCTAAACAGCCCTACGAATGAAAGGGAGCTGATAGGAGTTATTCTAGCTGTGCCCTGCTCAGACAAATTCACCTGCCTTTGTGCTGGCTAAACAAAGCAGAAAAGACTACTCACATAAAGCTAAAGCCTATAATACCCCCCCCCCCCACACACACACACACCCACACACCAAGCAGGATAAAGCTATGCCCCCCATAGTCACCTTGAGACAGTCTCAAGGTGACTGTCTCAAGGTGACTGTCTCAAGGTGACTGTCTCAAGGTGACTGTCTCTCTCACAGAGGCTGTCTCACCTGTTGAAAAGGTTGTTTCTGGACACCATGCGGAGGAAACCTGTGGGGTCAGTCACAGAGTTGAGTTTGTTGTTGAGCTCTTCAAACTGCTGGTCCAAAAGGTCCCCAGCTTCACTCTCTGTCTCACTGCTGGAACAACCCCTGGGCGGGAGGTGAGGAGAGGGTTGTACAGTTAGACATAGAAACTGAACATAACACACACTCCGGCCCGAACACACACCCATCAAGGACAGTTTCCCAGGCATTGATCAGGAAGGGCTCCGACAGGAAGCAAGCTTAAATCCTCGTTCTTGTATTCTGCTAATGCTAATCCAGCCATCAGGGAGTCTGCTTTGTTCCTTCATCCTTCACTCCACTAGCCATCATCCCTCCAACCATCATCCATCTACACCCCTCAGTCTATGATCACTCTACTTACACTCCTCTATCATCCCTGTATCTACACCCATTCTTTACATCTGTCAATCTAGCATTCCTCTACATGTATCAAATATCTATGTATCATTCCTCTATCAACCCCCCCGTTTCAACCAAACTCCTTCCATCTTCCTTGGTCAGCTTATTGCTCTCAACGGTAACCACATTAAACCATGGGAACTGCTGTTCTCATCTATAATCTCTTTCCTCTAATCCATATGGCTAAAGCCTCCATCTGACATCCATTTCAATGAGGTCCCTCTCTGTCCACTTCCTGTAATACAGCCAGCTGCAAAAACTGCCCTGTTCAGAGTACTTCAGAAGGTACATACTGCCCTGTTCAGAGTACTTCAGAAGGTACGCACTGCCCTGTTCAGAGTACTTCAGATGGTACATACTGCCCTGTTCAGAGTACTTCAGAAGGTACATACTGCCCTGTTCAGAGTACTTCAGAAGGTATACTGCCCTGTTCAGAGTACTTCAGATGGTACATACTGCCCTGTTCAGAGTACTTCAGATGGTACATACTGCCCTGTTCAGAGTACTTCAGAAAGTACATACTGCCCTGTTCAGAGTACTTCAGACGTTATACTGCCCTGTTCAGAGTACTTCAGATGGTACATACTGCACTGTTCAGAGTACTACAGATGGTAAATACTGCCCTGTTCAGAGTACTTCAGAAGGTATACTGCCCTGTTCAGAGTACTTCAGATGGTACATACTGACCTTTTCAGAGTACATCAGAAGGTACATATTGACCTGTTCACCCAATGCTTCCAGAAGTTGTCCTTGTCCCAAAAAGGGGCACAACAACTCCCACTGCCCCCTCCACCACACTCACCCTCTCCACCTCAATCACACCCACACTCTCCCCCTCTATCACACTCCCCCTCTCCCCCTCTACCACCCTCACCCTCCCCCCCTCCACCACACTCACCAATCAGGGAGCTAGTTCTAACCAAAGAGAGCAGAGCTCATCTTTCCCTATGTCCCACTCCTCCCCCCCGTTAAAAACGATTGCTTAGACAACAGCCACATCGTCAACAACCTTGTCATTTATTTCCACAGAGCACAGAATGTACTAGGTGATGTGCTTCGGGTCCCTGCTATTGTGAAAATAGCAATGCCGACTGTTTTGAGTACAAGCTAGGACCCAGTATCTCTATTCTTGTGTTGATTAGAAATAGAAGGAGTCATGAGCATGCAACCTATAAAGTAAACTTGTCTAATCTGTTACCTGTAACACGTCAAACTACTAGTCCAGGAACCCCTATTATATCCTATTATACCCCTATTATATTATATCCCTATTATATTTATGCATCTATAATGAACAACTATAGACCTGTATCAAATCTTCCTTTTATAGCCAAAATCATTGAGAAGGTTGTCTTCAATCAACTCACCAATTTTGAGACCTCAAATGGTCTCTTAGACAAATTTCAGTCAGGTTTCCGACCTCACCACAGTACTGAGATGGCCCTGATTAAAGTTTTAAATGATATATGGCTGAATACTGATTCTGATAAAATAACAGTTCTGGTTCTATTAGATCTCAGCGCAGCATTTGACACTGTAGATCATAGAACACTTATAGATAGGCTAGAAAATTGGGTAGGACTCTCTGGGACAGTCCTTGATTGGTTCAGATCTTATCTAGATGGCCGGAGTTACTTTGTCACCATTGGTAATCATGAATCTGATAGGGCGGCTATGACATGCGGAGTTCCACAGGGATCAGTTCTCAGACTGCTTCTGTTCAATCTCTATATGTTACCTCTGGGCCAAATTCTACAGAACAACAACATTAACTACCACAGCTATGCCGATGATACTCAAATATATATGGCTCTCGAACCATATGACAACAGCTCAATAGACTCTCTGAGTCACTGTATAGAGCACATAAATACCTGGATGAACCAAAAGTGTCTACAATTAAACCAAGATAAAACTGAGATTACTGTGTTTGGCAACAAAAATAAAAGAACAAGTATTAGTAATGAGCTGGATTCTCGGGCCCTTAAACCAGGGATCAAGTGCGTAATCTTGGTGTTCTGAAAGACTCAGACCTCACATTTAACAGTCATATCAAAGCGGTTACCAAAACAGCATTCTATCATCTAAAAAATATAGCCAGAATAAAAGGCTTGGTGTCCCAAAAAGACCAAGAGAAGCTCATCCATGCTTTTATCTCTAGTAGGGTCGACGTAATGGCCTCTTAACTTGACTCCCGAAAAAGACTGTAAAACAGTTGCAGCTCATTCAGAATGCTGCTGCTAGAATGTTAACCAGGACCAAGAGAACAGAGCACATCACTCCGGTTCTTAAATCTTTGCATTGGCTTCCAGTCAGTTACAGAATAGATTTCAAAGTGGTGCTTTTAGTTTATAAATCTCTGAATGGTTTAGGACCCGAATACATTTCTGATATGTTTGAAGAATATAAACCGAGTAGGGCTCTTAGATCCATGAATACAGGTCAGCCAGTAGAGCCCAGAGTCCAAACTAAACATGGAGAAGCTGCGTTTAGCACTTATGCTGTACACAACTGGAATAAACTACCAGAAGATCTTAGACGTGCCCCAAACGTATCAATTTTTAAATCCAGGTTAAAAACACTTCTCTTTTCACATGCCTATGACTGACCACTTAAACTTAACCACACTGTTTAGCCTTATAGCGTCCTATGTTTTTATCCCATTTTTAATCTTTCTGTTTTCTTATTGTATTTTTAATGATTATGATGTTTTCATTTGTTTTGATGTTTTCATTTGAGTGTTTGTTTTTATGTTATTGTATATATATATATATATATATTATTTTATTTTTTTCTTTCTTTTTCTTTGTAAAGCACATTGAATTGCTTCGATGTATGATTTGTGCTATATAAATAAACTTGCTTGCTTGCTGTTCAGAGTACTTCAAAAGTTTCATACTGGCCTGTTCAGAGTACTTCACAAGTTTCATACTGCCCTGTTCAGAGTACTTCAGAAGGTATGGGGAGGCAGACACACTCTGTGGTTGACTGGTTTTATTGACGATGACTGAGGAGACACAAGCCCTCCATCCCTCTCCCCTGACCCTCTACCCTCTATGGAGAGTGAATGGGGCAGTAAGTGGTGCCATATTGTGGCCAGTCAGGCCTACTGGCGTGTATGCTGCCTCCCATTGGAGCGGTAAATGACTGGGTAATCGGGCAGGAGGGCACAGCTGGCTGGTGAGGTGGTGGGGGTGGAGGTTGGCAGTGGGGGCACCGGCTGGCCACTAAAGGTTGAATCCTAATTTAAGAAACATGCGCTAATGTACAATGTATGTTAATAATAATAAGGAACATCTGCATGGAAGTTCAGTGTCTTTCCCAACTACTGTGAAGCCCCTTGAACTAAACCTACCGTTTGATTGCTCGGCTAATTTATTCCTCATTACTTTTCCAGTCACTTCATATTCTGTATAGGCTGTATAACTGACAGTGGAAGTCTCCTCCTATCTCTGTATCTCTGCCTTCCTCCTCTCCTCTCAGTCCTCATAGTTTCTGTTAAATGAGTGCCGTTGGCATTCAGAAAGACATTCGTCTGCCTCACCGGTTCCCAGAGGGAACAGAGAACAGTGGTTCAGACAGGTACCGGGGTCATGTCATCTCATCATACACTGGAGATGGCATAGAGAACAGTGTCCATTCTATAGAAATATATTCTGGACTCTGGTGTGTGTGATTGTTACCTGCTGTAGTAGGACTCCACTCCGAGGGCCTCCCGAGCACTGGAAATATGCTGCTCCAAAGATGAGCCACTGGCCACACCCCCTCCCCCACCCTCCTGGAGGTCAGGCCCGCCCTCTGTCACGCCCTCTCCCAAGTACACCTCATGGAACTTCAGGATCCCTGGGGTGAGAGAAGAACAAGCTAACTGTCAACAAGTTACACATCACATTATATTACATTTCACATAAAAAATGTTATAGCAATGCTAAGCTATAGGATTCACACAGCACCGTGCGACTGACTATCCTATAACAGAAGCTAGTGAATAAAAAACATTTCAGCTGATGACTTTGAAACAGCTCAGTAGGAGAGCATATGGGGAGATTTCAACCTGAAAGCTTTAAAGTTAAACTACTTTGACTGCATCTGTGGAGTAAAACAAATAAGTGTCAATAAAACATAGCTGGCTGCCTGGGCCATCTGTTCAGTGCCGCGGAAGCTGAGATGATGGCAGACGGAAAGGAGGATGTATAACCACAGTGGTGGTGGGGCTGGAAATACTGAGGGCGGGGCGATGAGTTGGTCGCTGAGTGCGTGCAGACAAGCCAAACACACCAGTTAAATGGTTAGAGTCCCTTTACCGACGACTGGTTCTCCGAGCCAGGCCCTGTGCCCGGTGAATGCCAGCAGCATGCCACTGAATGCCAGGGAGAGACGGAGCAAAGGCCTGATTACAGAACTGGAGCTCCTCTTAGCCTCAGGCAGGAGGCAGCTCTTTCAATTTCTCATTACTCTCTGCAGTATTACACCCGTCTACAAGGCGACTGTTAAGGGGGTCGGCCCTGGGGTTTTTATCAACTGATCAAGGCTTTTTGGCATGTGTTATGGGTCACAGCTTTCATTCACACTTTGTCGAGTAGTGCTAAAAGAGAAGGGCTCGCTGTCTCCATGGCAGCCAGAGTTGGCAGTCAGGCTGAGACTGGGCTTCAGAGGCTCTCCTATTCTCTACGGGGAGAGAGACAGAAGGAATGGTGTATCACGGCTAAAGGCAACTCAAACTAATGCCCAAAGCTGGTTGGTGAGAGACTGTCTGTGTGTAATGTGCACAGGAATATGTGTGTGTTTCCCTGTTGACTTGCATGTGCGGATGTTGATTGTGCAAGTATTGTATGGATTTGTCACCCTGGGTTACAATGGTTGATTGGCAGTTGCCCTCGGGGTAAGCGGCAGGGTTGGCTCTGCCAGCAGTGGAGTGGCAGACTGCCGCTTTGTGTTAAAGTGGGCTTTTCTTACCCTCGCCTGCCTCTGAACACAAGCCATGACTTCCAGGGCTCAGCTAGACAAAGAGCAGTCAAGATGATATTCACCGTTGGACTTCCGTGTGCATACGCGTGTGTGTTTTGTTTCATGCGTCGTTTAACATGGCATAACAGATTCATACAGACGGACAGGGTCCGTTTAGCCTGCCGTTCCTCTGTCTCGGCGCACAGACCCACCGAGCCGGTTGACCCACAGGTTCACTGCCCCCACCCCCTTACCGGCTCCTGGGGCCAGCAGCCAGCTGTACAGGTACCCAGCAGCCATGGAGAAGTAGAGCACCAGAGCCCTCTGGCTGTTCACAGTGTCCAGGATGTGTTCCACCGTGACCGGGGTGTAGGGGTCTGAGTCCTGCTGGCCCGTCTGCCGCTCAACCAGCAGGTCAGCGAAGGCCCGGGTCCGACCCCGCTCCGCCACCGCCAGGGCCTCGTCGTGGTGACCTGGACGGCGGGGGGTCAACGGAGGTCATTATGGGGTAAAATGTTACTGGAGACACAAACAAAGGCGAGACAGAGCGGAAGGGAGGAGCCACGGGCAGTGTGGTGTGGGAGTACCTAGGCTGACGAGGACCCTCTGGAGAGCCTGGTAGGAGGAGGTCTGCAGATCGAACAGAGACAGTTTGTAGTCCGTGCTGTGCTGGGCCTCGTGACGAATGGTCTCAAACAGCGCAGACGCTCGGTAGAGCTGCAGGACAAATAACAACCACCACAGAATTATCAGACACATCGACCCTCCCTGTGTAAAACACTGAAAGACAGTTACGACTAACGCAGGCAGCGGTGCAGTAGTGGAGCGAAGCCACTAGATGGCGGCAGCCCTCCTCAGGTTATAGGACGTTTCTACACAGCTCTCTCTCCCCTCACAACAACACAGCCAACCTGCCCTCTCATCTCCACTCATCTCTGCCCAGACGACAGAGAGGACAACAGAGACGGCATTCGGATGCGAAGCAGTCACCTGGGCTACACAGAGAAAGAGTCGGCCCACAAAAACAAAGCTTTCCAGCTCCACGCGTCTTTGTTCATCCTGGACACTTCCATGAGGCTGGAGAGGGAGAGGAAGGAGGATGGGTGGAAGCAGTGCGGTGTTGCCCACCAGCAGTCTGGGCCAGCCAGGAGTGCTGACTCATGAGGGTTGTTATTGATTTCCTATTCCTCCTCTGTTGGCAGGCCTTTAAGAAGACGGGAGAATGTTCTACCTCACACATCCAGACGGCACGAGGCCAGCAGTGGGACTGAGACACACACACAAACACACACACACACACACACACAAACACACTAACCGGTCCGAAACGGGATGGGAATAGAAATGATCTCGTGTGTGTGTGTGTGTTTCAGCTGGCCAGGTCCATCTCCAAGGTCAGCCAGTACAGTATGTCCAACCGGAAGGGAGAGAGTGTGATTTTGTAGCATTAGCGTTCCGGGCTGGGCCGGCTGATTTTGCTGATAGGGCTGCAGGCTGATTGCTACAGTGGAAGTTCAATCTTTTGGCCACACGGACATCCATTTTAAGGGGGAACTAATTCCTCACACCACCTTCCCCCTCGCCCAACACCACCCTCTACAGATTAAACGAAAACAATCCAAAAAGAGCTGTGTTCGCAATGTCCCGTCTAGACAATGTGACATCAGTACTGAAAACAGGGCTCGTTCTTCAGCCTCTCTGATAGACGTTATGAGCTGTAAAATCTCAAACTCACCACAGTTCACTCATTTATCTATTACTCCCTCCATCAGTGACAATATGACAGCGTGTAATCATCATGAATCTGACTGAATGGTGGGCAGGTCAAAACGCTCTGCGACAGACGACAAGGCAGATCAGAGTCAGAGTGTTAAAACACAATTGGGTTTAAATGCGGAGAAAGGGGAACATTATATTTTAGTCATTTAGCAGATGTTGTTATCCAGAGCGACTTACAGAACATGGGGTCAAGTTCTCATTCCAACACTACAGATGCTGTATGAATATTAAGCTGCAGTAACAGTGCATAACGGGCATAGAGGGCTATGTAAATCAGCCCTGAAGTGGGTCAGGCTATTTACCAAGGTCATCTAGCTGTAGTAGTAGCAACACCTCCCTCCCTGCTTCCTCATGAATAATCAGCTCATTTACACTCTGAGGACAACTGTGTCCTTTGATTTTCCACTGAAGAAAATATCCCAAACGTAACCGAGTTCCCAGGTAAAGAGCTGGGATGTAACAAAATAGTCATATCTTTTTACTTATAAAGTCTGTGGGTTATGAGAATAAGGATACTAGAGAATCTGAGATAAGGAAGAGATTTATGTACTTTATATATAAACAGTAAGGCCTGAGGGGTGCGGCCAAGACACCCTGAACCCCGGAGATGCCTTATTGGCATTATAAAGCGATTTTAGATGTAATTAGAGCAGAAAAGGGCAACCATCCAGTTGAAATGAGCACAGTATATATAAGAGAAAGACATTGGGGAGATGTTCTATGCCGCTGGGTCAAGTGAGCTAGTGGGCTGAGATCAGTCTCACGGTCCGGGCTCTGCAGAACCGTGCTGTGCAGACTCAGTGGTTCTACCGGGCCCTGAAGAACCCTGCTGTACAGACTCAGTGGTTCTGCCGGGCCCTGAAGAACCCTGCTGTACAGACTCAGTGGTTCTACCGGGCCCTGCAGAACCCTGCTGTACAGACTCAGTGGTTCTGCCGGGCCCTGAAGAACCCTGCTGTACAGACTCAGTGGTTCTGCCGGGCCCTGAAGAACCCTGCTGTACAGGCTCAGTGGTTCTGCCGGGCTCTGCAGAACCCTGCTGTACAGACTCAGTGGTTCTGCCGGGCCCTGAAGAACCCTGCTGTACAGACTCAGTGGTTCTGCCGGGCCCTGAACAGAATATATGTGCGATCAAGCAGCATCATCTCATCCCTCCCTCTCTTCTCATCTTCCTCTCTTCTCTCGCTCCTCCCTCTCCTCATCTTTCTCTCTTCTCTCTTGTCCGTCTCTACCTTTCCTTCCTCTTCCTCAAATCCTTTCGCTACCTCCCTTCATTGCTAGCGTGGGTCACAACATCTTCACACCCCCCCTTTCAGCAGATGTTGATCTGTGGGCGTGTCCCCGTGCAGGGTGTTTGTTTGCTGTGTGATGTTCACGTCGGATGGGTACCTGGTGCTGGGCCTCCTCCAGGTTCCCACTGGCCCACAAAGACAGCCCCAGTCGGTGACGGATCTTAGCCTCATCCTCACGCCGAGCCAGCTGCTCCGCCAGCCGCAGGCCTGGAGAGGGAGGAGGGAGGGAGATTAGAAATAATTCAGAGTTATCGGCAGACACTCAGGTATCTTTCTGGGTAACAGATGTGAGCTTTGCGTGGTACTGATGTTCTGACAGCGGACAAGCTAATATTTGGCATCAGTTGTAAAAACCTACTCAGTCTGGGACTCTCACACACTCTCTCTCTCTCTCACACGGACACTCACAAACAAACACACACACACACACAGTAAGAGACTGTTAGGACACTAATGTAGGTTTCTACTGCCTGGTAATCAATGGTAACTATCGAGTGGCTGAGCAAACACAAACACACACTTAATGCTTCTGTCCCCGGGAAGTGAGGACTAAGCAAACATAATAGCTTTAATACAGTCTAGAGACAACAGACTCAGAGCTAAGAACCAAACCAGCACATTTCATCCACTCAAGCACACAGACACACTGAAGACACAACACACCGAGAGGATGGATAAATCCTGTCTGGGATCAATTTGAGTAGCTCATCACACGTCATTACAAACGTCCTCAGTGGAATCCCTGGGAGAGTTTTCCTGTGTTCAGATCACCTGGTGAGGAGGCTGTTTTCCCATCTCAATCCCTCCGCTGGTGATGCGTATGTCACATCTTTGCATGCGTCCTCAGCCTGCCTGCCGACTGCTTGGTTTCACCCAATTACTGTGATGAAACACTCCACAGAGGTAATGATGAAAAAGGACAGACAGTGGATCACATGTCAACCAGCAACACACTCCGGGCTTTGAATCAGGCTGCTTGCCTGTGCAACACTGTGGCCATACTTCACATTAAGTGTGTCTATCTTCCCCATTTCTCTTTGCCAAGGGGGAAAACACTTTTTGTGTGGAGGGGAGAGAAAATGGGCCATGATATCCAGCTGCCCACGTATCACTCCCTGTACTTCCAGTCATTCCTGGAGAACAGTGTGTCTGGGTCTGACCCAGATAAGACGGGAACACCCATCTTACACTAGTACTCCTTCACCCGACCAGCTCCAGCAGCACAGCTCCCTCCTGACACCAGACCAGCCCCAGCAGCACAGCTCCCTCCTGACACCAGGGCTGCTCCACTCCGTGAGTGCCTCCTCAGAGAGACGGGCGCCTTTGAAGCCTGCAACACTCCCCTCTCCCCGAGCTCTCCCCCATCTCTCCTTCAAACCACTCCTTTCTCCCTCTCTTTGCCCTCCACCTTCCTCCCATGCTCAGCCACTCTACCTCACATCCCCTAACTCTCTCTTCTCCAGCTGTCTTCCTCTTCCCTTCACACATCCCCTAACTCTCTCTTCTCCAGCTGTCTTCCTCTTCCCTTCTCACATCCCCTGACTCTCTCTTCTCCAGCTGTCTTCCTCTTCCCTTCACACATCCCCTAACTCTCTCTTCTCCAGCTGTCTTCCTCTTCCCTTCTCACATCCCCTGACTCTCTCCATGCACCCTCTCTTCTCCAGATCTCTGCCTCTTTCAGAAATCTCTAATTCTCTCCCCTTTCCCTCCCCTATGTCTGGCCTCCTCCAGTATCACTTCCCTTCTCATCCTACCTGCTATGGCAGCACTGGCAGACTCTCTGCACTCCTCAGCTCTCATTAGGGTCGGGAGCTTGAGAGAAAACCTATCGAAATTATCCTTTTCATTTCTTGGTGCCCCTACCCTTCACTTCTCTCATGTCTCTCTAAGTCAAACTCACGCTCTGTCACTGTTAACAAGACTTATAAGTAAGCTTTAAAGGCAATCCAAAAAGAACTTCTTCTTTCATAGTGTGGTTCACTCTAAATTATCATGCAACATGCAGTATCATCACATAATGTACTGTATGTACATAACCTTCAACGCATCCTCTTACGGACAAAATAGTGGATGATAATTAAATGGATTATAATATTGCGGATGATAATATAGTGGATGTTAATAGAGTGGATAATAATAAAGTGGATAATAATATAGTGGATGATAATAGAGTGGATGATAATATAGTGGACAATAATATAGTGGACGATAATATAGTGGATGATAATAGAGTGGATGATAATATAGTGGACAATAATATAGTGGATGATAATCTAGTGGATGATAATATAGAGGATGATAATATAGTGGATGATAATATAGAGGATAATAATCTAGTGGATCATAATATAGTGGATAATAATCTAGGGGATGATAATATAGTGGATGATTTTATAATGAATAATAATATAGGTGATGCTAATATAATGGACGATAATGCAGTGGATGATAATATTGTCCATTAGGGTTGTCTCTGCCTGGCCCTGTCTCTGTGTCACTGTGAGTGTCAGTGAGTGTCAGTGAGGGTGCCTTTGGTGTGCCCTGCAGGCCCAGTCACGTAGTGGAGGCTGACATGAGAATGTGGTGCTGGCTCTGTGGCTGGCTGAACCCTGAAGAGCAACTAGAGAACACTTTAAAGGCTGCCTGACAGCTGGAGAAGAGATTCACCACAGCTCTGGGGTCCCAGGCACCCTGTGACTCCACACACACACACACACGCACACGCACACGCACACGCACTCACACACGCGCACGCCGCAGGCCGTTCCACAGTACTGCATGAATGCACACACAGACAGTGTACATACATATGTGTACATACTTTTTTTTTTATCTGGAGGCCCTCAAAAAACGACTACAATGTTTATACAGTGAGGGAAAAAATTGTTTTATCCCCTGCTGATTTTGTACGTTTGCCCACTGACAAAGAAATGATCAGTCTATAATTTTAATGGTAGGTTTATTTGAACAGTGAGAGACAGAATAACAACAAAAAAATCCAGAAAAACGCATGTCAAAAATGTTATATATTGATTTGCATTTTAATGAGTGAAATAAGTATTTGATCCCCTCTCAATCAGAAAGATTTCTGGCTCCCAGGTGTCTTTTATACAGGTAACGAGCTGAGATTAGGAGCACACTCTTAAAGGGAGTGCTCCTAATCTCAGCCTGTCACCTGTATAAAAGACACCTGTCCACAGAAGCAATCAATCAGATTCCAAACTCTCCAACATGGCCAAGACCAAAGAGCTGTCCAAAGATGTCAGGGACAAGATTGTAGACCTACACAAGGCTGGAATGGGCTACAAGACCATCGCCAAGCAGCTTGGTGAGAAGGTGACAACAGTTGGTGCGATTATTCGCAAATGGAAGAAACACAAAAGAATCTCCCTCGGTCTGGGGCTCCATGCAAGATCTCACCACGTGGAGTTGCAATGATCATGAGAACGGTGAGGAATCAGCCCAGAACTACACGGGAGGATCTTGTCAATGATCTCAATGCAGCTGGAATCATAGTCACCAAGAAAACAATTGGTAACACACTACGCCGTGAAGGACTGAAATCCTGCAGCGCCCGCATGGTCCCCCCCGCTCAAGAAAGCACATGTACAGGCCCGTCTGAAGTTTGCCAATGAACATCTGAATGAGTCAGAGGAGAAATGGGTGAAAGTGTTGTGGTCAGATGAGACCAAAATCGAGCTTGTTGGCATCAACTCAACTCGCCGTGTTTGGAGGAGTAGGAATGCTGCCTATGACCCCAAGAACACCATCCCCACCGTCAAACATGGAGGTGGAAACATTATGCTTTGGGGGTGTTTTTCTGCTAATGGGACAGGACAACTTCACCGCATCAAAGGGACGATGGACGGGGCCATGTACCGTCAAATCTTGGGTGAGAACCTCTTTCCCTCAGCCAGGGCATTGAAAATGGGTCGTGGATGGGTATTCCAACATGACAATGACCCAAAACACACGGCCAAGGCAACAAAGGAGTGGCTCAAGAAGAAGCACATTAAGGTCCTGGAGTGGCCTAGCCAGTCTCCAGACCTTAATCCCATAGAAAATCTGTGGAGGGAGCTGAAGGTTCGAGTTGCCAAACATCAGCCTCAAAACCTTAATGACTTGGAGAAGATCTGCAAAGAGGAGTGGGACAAAATCCCTCCTGAGATGTGTGCAAACCTGGTGGCCAACTACAAGAAACGTCTGACCTC